>CANUEP010127250.1:0-46469 GCA_947857235.1 Jatropha podagrica | reverse complement strand
CATAAATCATATCATTAATAAATTAAATCTCTACACATGTGAAATTACTAAACTAACCCTATGACATTATTCACCAAAATCATAATTAAATCATAATAATTTGTAATTAGGCTCTAAAATGATTTAATGCATGCTAATGACATGTTTTGAAAATATGGATGTGAGATAAGATGCCTGTTCCACCTTACGAATTAAATATAAAAAACTTTAGCATATAATAAAAGTAGGTAAGGAGACATAGGATCTCCTTGGTGAAGCCCTCTCTGTGGAAAGAATTTATCTCTAGGTTCCTCATTAATAAGAAGAGAGTTTGAAACAAAAGTGACACAACCCATGATTAGCTTAACCCAACGCAAATTAAGACCCATTTTTATTATAACATTACAAAGAAAGTGTCACTCCACCCTATCATAAGCTTTACTCATATCTAACTTTAGTGCAAACATCTCTCTACTCGAACGCTTATTTTTCAAAAAATAAAAAACTTCAAAGGCAAGTAAAGAATTATTTATAATGAGCCTAGTTAGGGATAAAAGCAGACTGAGCCGCAGTAATAAGAGAAATCTTAAACCTATTAGCTATAATTTTTATCACTAGTTTAAAAACAGCATTACACAAGCTAATAAGATGAAAATCCTCAATGAATTCAAGATTCTTAATTTTGGGAATTAAAGTAATAGAAGTGTGATTGATAGAAGTAGGAGAGATTATTATTAAGAATAGATAAGACTTTATATTCAACATCTTTACCTACAATATGCCAAAAGGATAGGAAAAAAAATAGGAGACATACCATCTGGGCATGGAGCTTTTGTAGGGTGCATGTGTTTAAAAGCTGGACATACCTCCTTCCTTGAAAAAGGAACAAGGAGACTCGCATTCATCTCATAAAAAATCTTAATCTTTACTAAGGCTAGAACATTTAAGCAATCTGATGGTTCATGTGTGGAAAAAAAGGTCAATAGAATAAGAATTCATAATCGTAGTTATTTCCTCCTCATCTGTACATGACCATTCTTGTTCTTGATAGAGTCAATAAAATTTCTTTTCCTTCAAAAATTTGCTTTTGAATGAAAAAATGCATTTTTTTATCACCTTCCTTAAGCCATTGCAATAGAGACCATTGAGCCATATGATTTCTTCCCTCATCAATAACTCCTTTATTTGCCCCTCAATCTCTCGTTGCAAGGATAAATTATTTGAATCTTGAACTCCTTATTGAAGTAAAGCCAATTCTTCTCTCAATGTCTTGAAATTTTTTAAAACAAACCTAAACTTCCCCAACTCTCATCATTTCAGCCTTTTCCCAAATACATCAAGCTTCTTCTCCAAAGAATTAGAAGACGGGTTAAAATTAATAAAATTCCAAGACTCAACTATGACCTCCTTACAAGATTCCTCACAAAGCCACATTTTCTCAAATCTAAAATGCCTCCTTTGTTTGCCACATCCCCTTTTTGTACCCTTCCATGCCAGTTTTAACGAAAAATGGTCATACCCAAACTGAACTAGATGATCAATGCAATATTGTGAAAATTGCAAGGTCCAATCAACCATACCCATAAACCTGTCTAAATGTTGCATAATGTTATACTTAGCACACTGACCATTTCTCTAAGTAAAGTTATAGCCATTAAAACCCAAGTCAGAAAGATTATACAAATCAAGAGAATCACAAAACTCCACCATCTTCAACACATCTTTATCTTGACCTCCCTTTTTCTCATACCGAAAGAGGATCTCATTAAAATCTCGACCGACCACCCATGGCAAACAAGAACTCTATTTTAATAATTCTAATAACCTCAAGGAGTGGACCTCTAAGTGCTCCTTGGGCCAGCCATAAATGCTTATAAAATTCCATTTACCCTCCACCTCAATATCAATATTATGAGAAGAGTAGGAAAGTAGATTGATATCAAAAACATCTTGCCACTTTAAAAATTACATCGCCCCCCCTCCTGTTCAACCATTAATAAAAGAACAATCCACATCAATCCTATTTTGAAAACCATAGTGCTATTTAACAACTTGCATCTCATAAGTAAATAATTTTATATCCATAAGAAAGACAAAAGTGGGAGCTTCAAGCTTTAAAATTTGTTTCAAAGACCAAATTGCAGAAGGGTTCCCAAGCCTACTGTAATTCAAAATAATGCAATTCCTTTCTTCCGGTGGGAATCCTTAACAGTCATCGTCAATCCTTTTGAAAATAATAAAAGTTACTGTAAAAAAAAAATCAAGTTTTAACTTTTTAAAGCAATTAATATCATTAGAAACCATTCCAGTATCCTTCTATTTCTCATCACACCAATAGGAGCATCCATAGAATTACTTGTCATATTATGAGCCAACCACTTCCATGTAGAGAGAGAATTCTAACCATTAGAACAAATTAGGATGGGAGAAGAAATTATTTTGGGGCTAGTGGGCTTTGTGGAAACTAAATCACTAGGTGCAATTTGCCAAAAAGGGTCATGGACCATAGATTGGATTTCACAAATAACTAGGACAAGAGGGGTAAATGAGAGTGGAACATAGTTCAAAATAGTAGTGGTAGGGGAAGGTATGGACATTGAAGGAAGTAAGAAAACAATATTAGAGAAGGAAGAAGATGTAGAATGTGACAAACCTGGAATAAAGGGTGGTCAAGTCTATTGATTGGCATCAATCCCATCCTGACCATCATTACGAACATGAATTCAAATAGCCATTTGCTACAGCTTCATAAGTAATTCGTTTGTTTGAACCGAAAAGCCTAGACACTCCTTATTAATAGTACAACTCTTATCTCCCACTTGTTCAGCACCCCTATCATTTTTTGCATTTCTAGAAAAAAAACTAGCCTTCTCACATAATCAACCTTACTCAGCACAACGACATCATCATTATTACTTTTGTAATTTTTGTGTAATAGTGACGCTCTCATCCAATCCCCATATTTTTATGAGTTTAGGTCATTCATAGTAGAAGAATCAAACAAGTCATAATTAAAAAATTAATGCCCATAAACACCACAAAGAAAGTAAAAAACAGGAAGGCCTTCATACTTAAATGAAATCCAAAATGGGGGTACCTGAACTGGATCAACTCATCATGCCTCTGAGAAGGGATTTACATAAGTCAACTAGCACCTTGAACCAAATAAATACCCAACTAAACTCACTAACATCCTACCACCGCAAAAAAGATATGATTTTCCCACTAACGAGTTTGGCAAGTTTTTCATTCATAAAATGTACTAGGAGTTCATATGCTTAAACCTGAAAAGGAGCCACATTAAACTCTAGTTGAGATGGTTGCTCCTCCCCACATAAGTCTTTTAAAATTGACAAGTTTCATTCAAAGTGCCATAGGCCATCAGTCAAAACATTCTCTTTATCATGCCAATGAGAAAATTAAAATAAAAGGTGTCTTTACTCCACTCCCGCACATTCACCCTAGCTTTACTTCCAAACCCGAACCATGGTATCCATGAAATCAAATTTATTAAAAGATTGATCCGTCCAAATCCGACCTATTAAGCACAATGATGCATGACTAGAATTTTATGACCTGTCCTTCATAGGAACCTCAATAGCAATTGCCTCCTCCTCTATATATTCATGAACACCATATCTAGTTGATCTTATTCTTACTTCTTAATCGCCCATCCCACCTTAGAACCACTCCAGATTATATAGTTCTAGCTACAGAGATAAAGAGTGCTGCAAAAGATAAAAAATGAAACGATAAAACACACAGTAAGGAAAAAAACTTGCATCACAAAAAAGAAGCAAAGTGCTAGAAGGACAAAAAATACACCTAGCAAAGAAATAAGCCAAATGAAATGAGACAAAAAAAAAAAACAGAAGCGAAAATGCAAACAATACAGAAAATATGAAACAAGAGAGAAAAACAAAGGACAAGCCTAAAGACGAGAAGAAACACGAAAAAACTTTGAAACCAACATAACCCTAGTCGTCATAGAGATGGAAAACCTAACTTTCAACAAAGAGAGGACTTATTCATATGCCTCTTTTGGGATGCCATATTGAAGTTTCATTTCTAATTAGGTTAAAATATATATACCATCCCACATGCAACTAATAAATTCATGAAAAAAGCTTTATCCAATTAATTATGAGTTCAAACACTTAATGTAAAAAAAGAAAAACATAGCCAAATATTCTCATAATTATCAATCTTAATTAATTATTTTAATTTTGTAAATTTTATAGTTTTCCATTTCAAATGAAAGAATATTTTACATCCAAATCAACTAAAATTTTAATTCTAATTAAAAAAATTAAAATTTGACCATTCATTTCCTTCAAAAAACTTACATATGCGCTCCTCATGTATAGGTATAGGCAAGTGTTATCATATTCCCTTATCTTTATTTTTTATATATATATGCTAGATAATTTTGCAACTATAAACTATAGTATTTATGTCTAATTATAACAAATTCATCCGTACTTCAAAATCTCTCTTATCAAGGCTTCATTTGTTTGTGCAAAGTAACTTAAATGAAAATATCATTTTAATTTCTACTTATTCAAGGGGCTTAGAAAACAAAATCAACATAATTGTTTAAATAAGTTATTTGATCAGAAGGACATACGTTGCTTATATGACTAAAGTTTATGATTGGATGATTTGAATTGGCAGGCTAAATGCCAAGCATAAGTTGGAGAGTTTAAGAGGAAAGCATTTAGTTTCCATTGGTGACTCTCTTAGTAGGAACATGTGAGAATCTATGGTTTTTATTCTTCGACATGCAGTAAAAGATAAGAAAAAAGTTTATGAAGCTTCGGGAATCAACGAATTTAAAAAGTAGGGTTCCTACTCCTTTGTGTTCTGAGTATGCCATTTCAATACTTCATTTTCTTTTAAGTCATGATTTTATATTGTTGTTGCCCTTGGCTTTCATTCGATTATATAATATTAATAATAAAAATGACAAGAAATATTGAAAAATACTAAATGAGTTTATTAATAAGTGTTGTTTGATTGATGTTCTCACTTACATGAGAAATGAGAGTTCTCAAGTTCAAGTCTTCTCAGCTAAAAAAATTCAATAAAAAATCCTAACAATTATAACAAAAAATTACTTAAAAAGTACTAATTATTTTTATTTCTGATTTTAAACTGGAACCACTGGTTTTAATTCCAAATATAAGGAATCAAAAGTGGAAATGAATTGAGTTTCAATTTAGTTGGAAATACACACACACACACCCTATAGCTTGGTTCTAATTTTGACCATTTCTATTTCTATTTAATTTTGCATTGAACCTAACCATGACCACGCTTAGTTTCACTGTGTGTATCTCTAGTTTCTAGCTAGTTTACAAATATTGCAAACCATGAAATGAAACCTTGCCATCTTAAATTTGAATTTCTCTCCATATTTAATGGAAATTGTTAAAAATTCAATCTTAAAAAAATCTAGATATTAAAAACCAACCTAGAAAAATCTAGGCCTAATCAAAATATCTACATAATTTTGTAAGAGTGTAGAATTATCTAGGTGTTAGGGACAAATCTAGAAAAATCTAGATTTACTTAAAATATCTAGATAATATGTTGAATTATCTAGAAAAATCTAGAGAATTAAAAAAATATATATAACCCACTAATACAAGTCGGTGAAGAAGCCTATAAAAGGCTTGGGTTTGTGAGTGTTGTAATGAGTAAAAAAAAAAGCAAATAGCCAACTATCCTTGTAAAACTCCTTTTTAATCTTTAATAAAATTATCGATTCAGTTTAGTCCACAACTATTTTATCTTTTTCAATTACATCCAAATATAACCAACATCTCAAATTATCTACCCCATCTCCCTAAAAAATTCAACTTTGTATCAGAGCCTAGTTCAATTAAACACTAGGTATACTCAAGCTTCCTACTATTCAAATATTACCTTACCCAAATAACTTTCACACCATAATATTATCACTATGGCCTCTTCCTCCACTACTAAATTGCGACCAATATTCTCTGGAGAAAATTATGATTATTGAGCTATTAGAATGAAAACATATTTTATTTTCCAAGAATTATGGGAAATTGTGGAAGGGTAACAAAGCCAAGCAGTTCAACTCCAAATAAAGAAGAGCAAAAAAGGCTAAGAGAAGAAAGAAGAAAGATGCGGATGCTTTGTATTACATCGAAATGGCATTAACGAAATCATTTTTTCCAAGAATAGTTGGAGCTAAGTCCACTAAAGAAGCATCGGAAATGTTGAAGGAGGAGTTTCAAGGTAGTATTAAAGTACACATTTCTAAACTTCAAATTCTAAGAAGAGATTTTGAAAATTTAAAGATGAAGAATTCTGAGACCATTAATGAGTATTATTCTAGAGTAAAAGAAATAGTAAATCAATTAACAACATATAGAGAAGATATTTCTAATAAAAAAGTGGTTGAGAAAATATTAGTCACTATTACTGAAAATTTTATCCACTAGCAACGACTATTGAGCAATTTAAGGATTTAACCACTTTATCTATACCTGAGTTGGTTGGATCCTTAGAAGCTTATGAGCAAAGATTGAGAAGGCATGATCAAGATTCCGTTGAAAGCACTTTTCAATCTAAACTAAATATAAGGTCTCAAAAATCTAAATTTGGAGGTAAAAGATTTAAAGAATTTTCTAAAAGTGAAGAAAATAAATGGAGTAATCAAAATCAAAGTAAAGGTAAATATCCGCCATGCCCAATATGTAAAAGAAACAATCATCTCGAGAAAGATAGCTTCTTTAGAGAAAGTAATCAATGTCGACACTATAAAAAATATGGTCACATGGAGAAAAATTCTCGACTCAAGCAAAAATATTAAGCCAACTACTCTTAAGAAAAAGACAGAGAAGATCATGTTTTCTATGCATGCCATTCAACCACAGAACAAAAGGAAGAAAAGAAAAGTGAAGTCTGGTATTTAGATAGCGGGTGCAGCAATCATATGACTCTTGATAAGGAAGCCTTTCACAAGCTAGACAAGACCTTTAAATCAAAAGTGCGACTAGGTAATGGACATCTTGTCGACGTCAAAAGCATTAGTACTCTTGCAATTAACATAAGAAAAGGTATGGAATTTATAAAAGAAGTTCTTTCTGTACCAGATTTAAAAATAAATCTACTCAGTATAGGTCAAATGATGGAGAGAGGCTATGAACTCAACTTTAAAGGAGAAACGTGCACCATATATGATAATAAAAATAAAAATTTGGTGATTGGAAAAGTAAAAAATGCAACAGCAAAGAAGCTTTTCTATTCACTGGCCAACAATTGAGACAGTTATGGTGGCACAAGAAAATCAATCATGGCTAAGGCATCGAAGATTTGGACACTTCAACTTTCAAGGACTAAAGATCCTTCATCAATTAAAGATGGTGAAAGACCTGCCAGCAATTCAAGTAACTAATTAAGTATGCGAAGGATGTCTTTTGGGTAACCAACATAGAAAACCATTTCCAAGAGGAGGTTCATGCAGAGCAAAAGAAGTCTTGGAGTTGATTCATACTGATATTTGCATACCAATGAAGACACCCTCTATTAGTCAACATAGATATTTCATCCTTTTCATTGATGACTATACAAGAATGACTTGGGTCTACTTCATACGAGATAGGTCCGAAGTTTTCAAGATCTTCAAGAGATTCAAGAATTTCGTTGAAAATCAAAGTGGGAAGAACATTAAAGTAATAAGAAGTGATCGAGGCAAAGAGTATACTTTACAAGAGTTCGAGAAGTTCTATAAAGATGAAGGCATCGATCAACAACTTACCGTTGGATATGCTCCTGAACAGAATGGCATATCTGAAAGAAAAAATAGAACGGTTATGGAGATGGCACAATCAATGCTTGAAGAAAAATGTATGACAAAAACATTTTGGGTAGAAGCAATCAACACAGCAGTCTATCTACTTAATTGATGTCCGACAAGGGTGGTACAAAACAAGACTCCTGTGGAAGCATGGAGTGGAAGGAAGCCATCAGATCAACATTTAAGAGTTTTTAGATGCATTTACTATGTTCATATACCAAAAGAAAAGAGGCACAAGCTTGAAGAAAAGACAGAAAAGGAATCTTTTTTGGCTACAGTACACAATCAAAAGGTTATCGAGTTTACAACCTAAGCATAAAGAAATTAATCGTGAGTCGAGAAGTTGAATTTGATGAAGATGGAACTTGGAATTGGGAAGAAAATAAAGTCGAGAAGCAAATCATGGTTCCAAGGATTTCAATATCAGAGGAATGCCAAGAAGAAGAACGAGGTACTTCATCACAATAATCACCAAGAGATAAGTCATCTCCAACAAGCATAGAAGAAGCTTCATCTCCTGAACCACCATTAACAAGTGCAAGACAAGATGGGGAACAAGATGAACAAGAAGTAGAACAACAGTTAAGAAGGTCCACGAGGATGCGAAAACCAAATTCGAAGTATGTAAATATTGCTAAACAGCTACAAGAAACTTATCAATGCAATTTCATCACTACAGAGCCAACAAGCTTTGATGAAGCAATACAGGAAAAAGAATGGGTTGATGCAATGGAAGAAGAAATCAAGATGATAGAGAAGAATCAAACATGGGAGCTAGTGCATAAGCCAAATGACAAAGAAGTTATTAGACTCAAATGGGTTTATAGGATCAAATATAATGAAGATGGTTCAATTAATAAATACAAGGCAAGACTAGTGGCAAAAGGATATTCTCAATAATCAGGAATAGATTATACCGAGATGTTCTCACCTGTGGTATGCATGGAGACAATCAGAGTTGTACTTGCTTTAGCCGCTCAACTCAAGCTTCAAGTCTATCAACTCAATATCAAGTCTGCATTTCTTAATAGAGAACTTGAAGAAGAAGTCTACGTGGAACAACCTCAAGGCTATATCATTCAAGGATAAGAAGATAAGGTCTACAAGCTCAAGAAGGCATTGTATGGTCTAAAGCAAGCACCTCGAGCATAGAACCACAAGATTGATAAGTACTTGATTAATAACGGTTTCGTCAAAAGTCCCAGCGAACCATCATTATACATCAAGGTACGAGATTAAAAAGATATTTTAATCTTATGTCTGTGTGGATGATTTGATATATACAAGCACAAGTACTAAGATGATGCAAGAGTTCAAAAAGTCTATGACGGAAGAGTATGAGATGATAGATCTTGGCCTCATGAAGTACTTCCTCGGAATTCAAGTAAAGCAAGAGCAAGGTAAGATATTTATGTGCCAAGAAAAATATGCAGAAGATCTACTTAAGAAATATAACATGAAAGATTGCAAGCCACTAGCAACTCTGATGGCACAAAATGACAAGCTAACAAAGAATGATAATGAAGAAAGAGTAAGTGAGACAACCTTCTGAAGTCTAGTAGGGTCACTAATATATCTGGCCAATATAAGACTTGATATAGTACATGCAGTCAACATTGTCTCAAGATACATGAGTCAACCAAGCAAGGCGCATTTTATTGCAGCAAAAAGAATACTTCGCTATGTGAAAGGAACGAAGAGTTTTGGAATTCTCTACCAATTTGAAGAAAATTCAAATCTCATTAGCTATACCAATAGCGATTGGGCTGGAAACATCGATGATAGAAAACGCACGAGCGAATATGCATTCTTTCTTGGAACAAAAATTATCTCATGGTCATCAAGAAAGCAAAAGACTGTGGCATTATCTTCAGCTGAAGCCGAATACATTGCTGTTACAAGTGCTGCATGCAAAGCAGTTTGGTTAAGAAGAATTCTACGAAATTTATAAGAAGAAATCAAGGCTCCAACAACGATCTATTGCGATAACATGTCAACTATTGCTATGACAAAGAATCTTGTCTTTCACAATAGAATGAAGCATATTGAATTACGACATCACTTCATTAGAGACCTTGTTGACAAAAAAGTAATCTCAATGCAATTCTGCAAGACCGATGAGCAAGTCATGGATATTTTTACCAATGCGGTCTCAATCGAGAAATTCATTTACTTTCGAGAGCTACTCGGAGTTAAAGATTTTTCTAGCTTGAGGAGGAGTGTTAAAAATTCAATCTAGAAAAAATCTAGATATTAAAAACCAACCTAGAAAAATCTAGGCCTAATCAAAATATCTAGATAATTAGGTAAGAGTGTAGAATTATCTAAGTGTTAGAGACAGATCTAGAAAAATCTAGGTTTACTTAAAATATCTAGATAATATGTTGAATTATCTAGATAAATAAAGAAAAATCTAGAGAATAAAAAAAAATTATAACCGACCAATACAAGTCGGTGAAGAAGCCCATAAAAGGCTTGGGTGTGTGAGTGTTGTAATGAGTTAAAAAAAAAAAAAGCAAATAGCCAACAATCCTTGTAAAACTCCTTTTTAATCTTTAATAAAATTATCTATTCAGTTTAGTCCACATACTATTTTATCTTTTTCAATTACATCCAAATATAACCAACATCTCAAATTATCTACCCCATCTCCCTAAAAAATTCAACTGAAATAAATTGCATCTAGAAAATATGAATCATTAGAATTATAATTTCACTGCAGAATTTTCTCGATCGTATTTTCCTATTGAAGAATGCAAAAACAAATGGATGAGTGAAGGGAACACTTCGAATAGATACGTAAGAGAGATCAGTTGATAAGTACAAAAATGTAGATGTTCTTGTATTCAACATAGGCCATTGGTGGACTTATGAGAAAACTTCCCGTGGGTAACATCCAAATTCCCTTTCTTATTAATTATCTAATTATATTAAATAAACTAACATCCAAAGATTTCTACCAAGAAGGTGATCATGTATATGATGAATTGAAGGTTGAAATAGCATTTGGGAAAACTATGACAACTTGGGTAAGATTGGTGGAAGCAAATATTGATTCTTTCAAGACCTTTGTTGTTTTTAGGAGTTATTCAGTCCCCACTTTAGATATGCATGCATCATACATTCTATTTCCCACCTTAAAACCTTTATATATTAAATTTAATCTTGCAACCTTTAAAAATTGATGGAGATCGACAATGGAATTATAGAGGGCATTGTGATGGTGAAACTGAGATACTTAAGGATGAAACTAAATTTGAAATTGATCTATTTTGGTGCCAATTCTAGAATCAGTGATTGAGGAAATGAAAGCACCTATGTTCTTTCTAAACATTACAAGAATGACCAACTTTAAAAAAATGCTTATCCTTCAATTTCTAGAGAGCAAGATATCCTAGAAGAGGAAAAGAGATCACCATTGAAACATCAAGATTGTAGCCATTGGTGTCTCCTTAGTGTTCTTCACAGTTGGACTGAGATTATATACGGCCTTTTAAAGCACAAGCAACGAAAACAATAAACATGGATTTTGAGTTGTACAATGAGAAAAATTTCTCTATAAATAGAGCTCCCAAAGAAAATTTTCTCTGTATAAATAGAACGTAGGGATTATTAATGATAAAAATAGCCATGACTTACAAAATTTTTAGAAAGATAACTAACCTACGCACACCCCATCGCCTCCATCACCATTTTCCATATCCTTTGTGTGCAATAAATCCAATTCCTCCACCATGACCAACCCAACTTGAACTTGGCCTATAGCCACTGCTCCCTTTACCACCTTCACCAATGGCATCTCCTCCGACTATTCCATAGCCACCATCACCACCTCCTTTTCATAAGTTTTCCAAGATATGCAATATTTGAATAGTACCAGTATCAATCAATTTTGGTAAACCCTAAATCTATCATCATGCATGTGTGTCTATCCATGATCAAATAATGATGGTATCATGGAAGAAGGATTTGTTTATGAAGGAGAAGGCTTTAGATCTGTGTTGTTTTTCTTATCAAATTAAGACAACAAAAGCAACGATTATATATTTTTATGATTTTTTGACGATAAAGCAACTTTCTTCAAGAGTTGAAGTAAAAAAAAATGCTTTTATTTATTTTTCAAGGCTTCACCTTCCAACAGTTCAAGAAGATATACTTAATTAATTATTTATTTTCGATTATTAATTAATTTCTTAGAAATTGAAAGGATAATTTTTTTTTTTTTTCTTTTTGACATTAGAAAACACAAGGCTCAAAGGAAGAGTCCCATTTCAACTTCTATTCCACTTCTATTCCTATAATTAGACTTGATGAAGAAAAATCTGAAAAATGTGACATTTGATTAGATCCTTGACTATTTAAAAATGGATATTGAAGAAAATTTTAGTTAGTTAATCATAAAGAGTTGGAGATGAGCAAAATTTCAATCTCTAAGTGATTTCAAATATGTAAGGGCATTTTGTACATTGCACATTGACATAACCATAAAAAAGCCACTCTTTGGATGGAAAAAGCTTATTGTTGGAGGGAGCTAAAACTCAAGGATGAGTTAAATCATTTTTACAAATTTTTAAAAAATATTTTTTTTTTCTTTTGAAAGGCTAACACAAAATAATTAATTATGTCCAAACTCAAGGAAATTAAAAATTTTTTTTTTCCAAAAATCAATATTGTCCATTAATCTATATCAACTTACTATATAACTTTAAGTCCATAATACATGCTATTCTATTCTATTTAAACATGGGCTAGGGCCATTGGAGGAAATCTTTTATTTTTCATGTTTGACGGGAGTCGACATACTTAGCACTGTCGTTCTGCTTTAACTTATTCTTCACCTTAAAACCATTGTACTTTTCTCGAAATTGATGGTATTCTTTGGCCTATAACTCTTAAATGTAAGTTAAAGCTTCTCACACTATTAACTTTTAAATTGTTAATCATTTATTATTTTTTTTATATGTTGTCTTATTTACATTTTTAGGCAAATAGTCTCAATCATCCAATGTAGGGTTTGAGAGAACTAGTGAAATTTTAAACTACTATATTGTCATTTTAAATTGCAATTTAGTTAAACTAAAAAAATAGAATTTTGCATATTAAAGGTAACCTAGTTGTAACTGCATATATGACCCGAAAATAGATTTATGTTCGAATCTCTTCCTCCAATACTCAAAAAGAAAAAAATTTACCACTAGTTTCATAGCTACAAATTTAAATTAATACTTGGCTAGACTGTACACGATATCGTCATTTAGAGCAAGGATTCACCGTTAATAGAACTTTTATCTCCGAATTTATCTTAACAACCATAACAGTAAATAAACATAAAACTACAACTATACTTTTCTTCTTTCTCTCTTACACACATAAACCTAACTCTTCTTAACATATTGTATGGTCGAAAGTGTTCCTCCTTTTCTATCTCTGCGTCTTCCTTTCTCATTCTTTGACAATGGTAAATATATCATCAAATGGTCCTACCAAACAACATCTAGCCATTAAAGCTATTGAGATATTGAAAGCCATGTCCTCTATCTTTAAAGCAAGAAGTTTAGTATTTGCTTATGGATTCACGTTAGTATTTATATCTTGTACTTTCTTTTTGGCTTTTAATCCATCTTCTTCTAGTTATTTATTTTATCCATCTCCTTGGCTTAATAGTTTCATTAGATCCAGAGCTAATTCTACTTATCCTAACAAATCCCATTTTACTAACTTTTTCTCACAGTTCTTTTATGGTTCACATTCTTTTCCTCATCATACAAACATCTCCTTACATGTTGCCAATGAGACCTATAACAGTACATCCCAAATTGTAAAGGACGATGGTGCAAATGACAATGGAGGAAATGTGAAAATGAATTCTCAATCTGTAACTAATCATTCAAGGAATGGTTATCCTAAGAAGCAGAAAGAAAAAGAAACAAAGAAAAATGACAAGGCAAGAAGTAAAAAGCTGAAGAAATCTGTCCTAAAAAGGATGAGAAACAGGAAAGGAAAGCATAAGAAATGGGTTGAAAGAATGAAGAATTGCAATATATTTGATGGGAGATGGGTGAAGGATGATTCTTATCCTCTCTATGAACCAGGTTCTTGCCCTCATGTTGATGAGCCTTTTAATTGTTTTGTTAATGGAAGGCTAGATAATGAATATGAAAGATATAGATGGCAACCCAACCATTGTAATATTCCAAGGTACGCATATGTATTATTATAAACTTATATCCATTTTTCTACAATTTTTGAAATATGCATTGATAAACTATTTTTTTGTTTGTTGTCATTGTATGCATTGTGTTGTAAACTTATGTGCTCCTCATGTATAGATATAAGCAAGTCTTATCAGATTCCCTTATCTATCCTTTTTCATATATGCTAGACAGTTTTGCAACTATAAACTATAGGATTTATGTCTAATTACACCAGATTCATCGATAGTCTAAAATCTCTCATATCAAGGCTGTATTTGTTTATGAAAAGCAACTTAAACGAAAATATTTTTTTAATTTCTGGTAATTCATGGTGCTTAGGAAACACAATCAACACAATTTTGTAAATAAATCATTTTATCAGAAGGACGGACATATGTTGGATATATGACTAAAATGTATGTTGGGATGATTTGAATTGACAGGCTAAATGCAAAGTACATGTTGGAGATTTTAAGAGGGAAACGTGTAGTTTTCATTGGTGACTCTCTTAATAGGAACATGTGGGAATCTATGATTTGTATTCTTCGAAATGCAGCAAAAGATAGGAACAAAGTTTATGAAGCTTCTGGTATCGATGAATTTAAAAAGGAGGGTTCCTACTCCTTTGTGTTCCAAGTATGCCATTTCAATTCTTCATTTTCTTTTAAGTTGTGATTTTACGCTTTTGCTAATAATAATAATAACAACTAGCGGTATTGGAAAATGAATTAACTTGTTGAGACTGGCTGCCACTTGTGGATCAAATCAATGAAAATTGTTTTTGACCATATAACGTGAAAAAAAATAAATAACAATATTAAAAAATTTATATTTTTATTGATTTGGTGTGTACTAGACCCCATAGACTCAGTCTTGCCAAGTATTTATCAATGAAAAATACTAAAAAAGTTTGTCAATCAAATGTTGTTTAATTGGTTTTCTTATTTACGTAAGAAATAGGAATTCTAAACGACAGAGTTTGGAAGTTTCTTTAAGGGGCGAAAATAAGATGCTTGGTTTATTATCTAGGAAGAGTTAAGTTAGCAACACATATTTCTCTGCAACTCAAAACTGAAAATTCAAATTTGAGAGTTGTCATCCATTAATTTATATTTTTGAGGTGAAAAAGATAATGTTTGCATACAAATGTCATTCACTTTATATTTGTCTTCATTTTCATTTTTTATATCTTATTCATTTTTTTTTATATCTTATTCATTTATTTACCCACGAGTAGTTCTAAATAATTTTTGAATATGAAACTGATCCATTTGAAAATTTGATCTTCCCTCTCTATAAGTGATTTATCAATAATTAAATGTCAAATTGAATTCAATGAAACTTTTTCTTTCACTCAAATTCTAAATATTACTATTAGAAATTGGAAAATTCAATCAAGAAATATATATTGTCTTTTTATTGACTTTAATTATTTATTAAGTAGTAATTTTAAAAGTAAAAATAAGATTTAAACTTATTTTAATATAATTGAATTAATTAGTTAATTTTAATTCATTAAAAAATACTACTAATTTCTTTTGCACGAATATATAAATTAAATATATTTTTATAATAAATTTTAGTTGATTTACTTATGGTGCTTGAATTTATAATTTTGTTTATTAGGACTACAATTTCACTGTGGAATTCTCTCGATCAAATTTTCTTGTTGAAGAATGGGAAATGCCACAAACAAATGGATCAGTGAAGGAAACACTTCGAATCGATATGTTAGAGAGATCAGTTGATAAGTACAAAAATGCAGATGTTCTTGTATTCAACACTGGCCACTGGTGGACTCATGAGAAAACTTCTAGTGGGTAACATCCAAATTCCCTTTCTTCTTAGTTATGTAATTATATTAAATAAACTGATAATAACATAAATCGCTTGCAGGAAAGATTTCTACCAAGAAGGTGATCATATATATGATGAACTGAAGGTTGAAGTAGCATTCAGGAAAGCTATGACAACTTGGGCAAGATGGGTGGAAGCAAACGTTGATCCTTTCAAGACCCTCGTTGTTTTCAGGAGTTATTCTGTTTCCCACTTTAGGTCTGCATGCATTATACATTATTTAATTCTTCTCGTAGGTTTAATACTTCTTTCACTTAGAAATTTAAAAGGAATAATGCTCAATTTGTCTCCTGAACTTATTTGCAATGTGAAACCTTGAAACCTTTCTAGTATTAAATTTAATCTTGAAACCTTTATAAATTGACAGAGGTGGAATATGGAATTCTGGAGGGCATTGCGATGGTGAGACTGAGCCACTTACGGATGAAACTGAATTTGAAGTTGATCCATTTTTGGTGCCAATTCTAGACTCAGTGATTGAGGAAATGAAAGCACCAGTGTTCTTTCTAAACGTTACAAGAATGACCAACTTTAGAAAGGATGCTCATCCTTCAATTTACAGAGAGCAAGAAATCCCAGAAGAGGAAAAGAGATCACCATTGAAACATCAAGACTGCAGCCATTGGTGTCTTCCTGGTGTTCCTGACACTTGGACTGAGATTATATATGCTCAACTCCTTTTAAAGCACAAGCAACGGAAACAAAAACGCCAGGTACGAAGTAGTAATAAACATGGGTTCTGAGAGGCTTTCGTTTTTCAATGTTTTGATATATGTAACATCAAAAAACTTAATATTTATGATTTGGCCTAACGACAGAAAAAAAAAAAAACCCGAACTTTGTCCTGTTGATCATTGAATCTGACTCAAAAATGTTATGGGCTAAAAACAAATTGTCAAGCTCCTAGAAATGATGGGTTAATTTCAAATTTCAATAAGCTGGAATCCAGTTTCTTCACTACCGCAGGTGTTTTACGTTCTTGTAATCAGGTCTAAAAACTCCTCTGCTGATACCTTGGGATAAAAAATGAATGGCGTTGATCAGGTCAATTCTTTTATAGCTTGGCTCTAATCTCATCTACTGGTTCTGGGGTTAAATGTTCAAATTTTCGTTCTTGAGAAGTTTTGTTTTTGGAGCTCAATATTTTCCTGCCCTGCTTTCTTTTCACCCTGAAAAGAATCTGGTTTAATCCTAATTCTCTATTTCTGTCATTTATCAGTTTTTGGTTTTCTTTCCATAATAGCATTAGGCTTTTCTCTTCTTTTCTATGTCTAGGTTCAGGTTTTGAGGGTGCAGGGGGAAGACTGCTAATTTGGGTGCAGAATCCTGAGTTAGGGGAGCTTTTTATTTGTTTCATCTCTTTCCTTGATAATAATAAACTACTCTCTGCTGATCACAAAAAAAAAAAAAAAAAATGGTAACAATAAAAAGATAAGAAAAAATAGAGAAATGTATAAGTGTTTTCTTAATTCTTTCCCTGTTCTGGTGGCTTCTTGCGATTGCTTATCTTCTTGGAAAAAATCAAGGATCTAAGCGTCTATTCGTTGGACTGCCCCTGCTGCAGGTTATCTTAAATTCAATGTAGATGGTTCATCTAAAGGAAAGCCGGGGCCCTCTGGTATTGAGGGTGTTCTTAGAGATCACAATGGTTCAGTTCTTTATCTTTTCTCCAACAGCTCCGGTGTGTTGTATTCCAGTAAGGCTGAACTGTTAGCAATCCTTTTTGCGTTGGAATTATTCAGCTCTTCTCAGTTTAGTGCTTCTCCACTTATTATTGAATCAGATTCTAAGAGTGCTATTTCTTGGACTACTAAGGTTGTATCTAGACCTTGGAGCTACTGGTTTGAATTCAATCGTTGGATTCAATCTTATCTTCTTTCCTTTGGTCACTGTCACTCATATTTTGAGGTCTCGCAACTCTATGGCGGATCAGTTAGCTAAAGAGGGTGTTGATGGGGTGAATTCCTTTGTTGCTTGGCTGTGATTTAGTTCTTTATACCGCTATTTCTGAGATTAGCCTTGCCATCTGCCTTCTTTTCTTATCTCAGGAGAAGTTGGCAGATTTGATTTGGGCTATTCATTCCATTTTGTAGTCCATATCTGGTATTGATTTCTTAGTTATAGATCCTTTGAGTTACATAGAACATTAGAGTTGAGAATTTGTAGTTCCTGTAATAAAATTCAATTGTGTTTTGCTGTTCAAAAAAAAAAAAAAACTGTTCGTAGTTCTAGCAATTTTGACATGTTATACTAGCTGTTAGAGAAAGGTTATTAAGAAAGTAACTTTTCATTATAATCAAATCTGTCAACCTCTAAACACTAGTATAAATAAATAACAGAGATAATGTTAATAACTCTAATGGCCAAAACATATAATACAAGAATCAAATAAAAACATATTTCAAACATTTACCATTGAGAGATGTTCCCAAACACAGTAGATGGTGTATATCTTTATTTAAGCTTTGCACACAATTAGCTTATACATAAATACAGATGATCATATTGAGCTGACAAGAGGACCGTCAAAAGCTGTCGAGGAAGAAGAATTTGCATTAACTACACTGCAATTCAACCTAATCTGTCCTTGAGTTCCAGTTAAAACGCTAAGATTTCCCATTCTGACCATTGAGAGAACAAAGCTTTCAAAGAAGGCAGTTTGATTACTGCTGAAGTCGCTAACAATGGCAGCGGTATCAGCTCCAGTCGTCGAAAACAGTTCTTGATCGCTTTGAAGAAGGCCTTCGTTGGTCAAAAGATTGGAGAAATAGTTTTCATCAAACGTATCAGGAGTGGTTGGATCAAGATTAGTAAGCACAGTTCCATTCCCTCCGTTAGGGCAGATTTGTTGAAGCGTCTGTAAGTAAGTTGTGTTCAGTGTTGGGTCTGGAAGATTAGTGCCGTTGAAGTTGTATAAACGGTTCACGAAAGTTCTACATTGAGCTCTTCCGAATGTATGTGCACCTAAAAAAAAAGAAAGCAATAATTTCAGCTCCTTAATTCAGTCAAAAGCATGAGGTAAAAAGGAAACTCATGTGGTCTGGCTCTTCTAAAATTCAATGTCTGAGAATCAAACTAATAATATTTAAAAACATTGGCTTCAAAAAATAATTTTTAATTTTTAATTATTTAATTTTAAAATTTAAAATATTTAATGGGTCAATTGATGTGTTCAAAATGTATAATTTCCAATATTCAATTAATCACAATAAAAATTGAAAATACTAAAAGATTTTTTGTGAAAGATAATATATGTATTTTACTTATATTTCCTGCCTTCTCGAGTGAAGAACAAAACATTTACCTGATAGAGCAACCAGATCAGTGTTGTTGTTGAGACCAACATTGGTAAACTTTTGTTTGAGCAAATCAAGGGAATCAAAGGGACCCGGAATTGTAATATTAGCTAGAGCTCTGCTTGCTGTTGTACTGTCTCTTCTTCCTAATAGATTACTCCATGTGGGTCCACCTGACTGCTCAAAACCATACACTTTATTAAAATCAATAAACGAAGAATTATTATTTGAATAAATTAAATTTTTTCTGAACATTATAATTTATTTTGCTGATAAAACAGAAAGGAGGGTTAGAGAAGTAAAAAGTTAATATTTACCAAAGATACAGATTCTTGAGCAGCAATAGTGAGTATATCAGCACAGGAAACAGTGGCAGGACAAATACTTTCCAACTTAGACTTCATTGTATCAACCACATCAAAGCCTCTGGCTGAGTTATTATTTGCAACACCTTCTTTCTCACTCTCTATGGTTGCAGTGTTGTCCAATAGAATTGATCCATCACAACCCTGAAATAATATCAATTCAATTTTTACAATAATACCTATTCGTTTAAGAACAATAAAATACGTATTTTCCATCATTTCCTATGATTGAAGGTCCAAATCACATTAATTCAATTTTTATCGTTTTAGAGATTAAATAGTGCATTTTTGAATTATTATATAAAAAAAGTAGTATTCTGCTGGCATTTACTTTGGAAAAGAGCAACAGGGAAAAAAAAAAAAAAAAAAGAAAATATGGAAAAAGCTATAGTTGATTAATTTTAGCTAACCTTTCATTTCAATGCCAAAATGTCCTTTCTTGATCTACTTTTCCTTCTCCTTTTATTATTTTTTAATCAGTTTACCCAGAAAACTACTAAAAGCCAGCATAAATGTCGCATAAAGATCACATTATCTTTTGAGTGTGTGGTGGGTGTGTATTTTGACTGCTACATGAGAAAGAAAAAGACAGCTTAACAGATTTTTTATTATTATTATTATTATTATTATTATTATATAAGAAATAAAAAAATTGCTAACAATAATAATAATAATATTATCATATTCATTATCATGACTAAATATATAAATTTAGCCAGATATTTTATTTTTTTAAAAAAGAACTCATAATACAATTTTACATATTTAAAGATCTTCTACTTATAAAATTTTCAGATAGTTAAAAAATAATAAAATTATTATTTCAAAAATCATATCAATTAATTACTTTTTTACATATGAAAACCGAAAATTTTTATAAATTCTTCTAACTAATTATATGGAGATGTGTATAATAATAGCAAAATAGATAATTTTTTTTAATATGCATAAAACTTTTCATGAAAAATACAAACATAAATCTGTTTTATAATTATGCTAATGAAATAACTAAAAAAATAAGAAATTATAAAAATTATAAAAACAAGAAATTATTAATTCATTTTTCTAGTTAACAGTTGTTAATCTGAAATGGTCAGCGGATCAATATACTCATAGCCTAGCTAGAACTGTTGTTTCCATATCTGACTGTTTTGAAGTGGAGTTCTTCTCCCTTGACTTTATTATCGATGCTTTGCAATTTCATCTTAATAATATATAATCCATTTTGCATTTTCAAAAAAAAAGAAAAAAAAACAATTAATGTAAGCTATTGTATCAGATAATACAAAGTTTATAAACTGAATTAATAAAAAAAATTTCATGTCAGAATTTTTTTTAAAAAAAGAAAAAGAGAAAATAAAAGTAAAAAGAGAACTTAAGAAATTACGTTAACAAAGCAGTCATGGAAGTGAAGCCTAATGAGGCTAGCACCAATTCGTGGATCAGATTGCAAGGTCTGCTTAATGACTCCACGTATAACGCTCGACACATTTGGGCAGCTTTCATCATAAAATGTGGGACTTAGCTGCCCATAGGCCATTGATACTCCAACCACAATTCCATAAACTAAAGCTACCACCATTAATGGAGGAGCAGCAGCAGAAGAAGAACTATGCATCGTTTATATCTCACAAACAATATTTCTTAAACTTGCAGTGTTAGAAGAGTTCATTGAAGCTTTGTATTTATAGATGAGAAAGCGTGTGTGTGTGGGAGAGAGAGGAGATTGGAAGCTCAGACACGGTACCTAGCTATGGCTATAGGCTACATCCACTCATATTTTGAATATTAGTCGGAACTGAGCCTTTTTTTTTCATAATATTTAATCAAGTATAGTGAATAAAAAACAAAAATATGCAATTAATGTCTAATGCCTTGAACGTTCACTTTTCTTTTCTTTTTTTAAAAAAAAATTAAATTAAAAATTCCATTAATTGAAAATTATATATATATACATATATATAGAATACATATTAATATATTTTTTTATTTTTTATAATAATTCTAATAATAAATCACTTATAAAAAAAAAAGACATAATCAGATTTGAAATATCGGATCCAATTGAGAGAGCATAATATTTATGCTATAAGCGACCATTATTTGACTCTATAATTTTTCTATATGTCGGATCTGATTACCTTTAAATTTTTTATTTTTATTGAAGAAAGGATTTGTACTTCTTTTATTTAACTATACAAATAATGAAAAAAAAGTTAAATAAAATCACCATAACGGTGATAATTATAATTTAAAACTAAATTTGAAAATAAAATTTCAAAATATAAGTAACAATAAACCCCTAAATTTGTGCAATAATAATTTAGATCTGTAAATAGATTAAAAATTATTTGAAAAAAAAAATAAAAAAACAAAAAAAGAGTGAACATCAGTGAGAGCTCACTAAGTCATTCAAAGGAGATAAAAGATAATTTATAGAAATTATAGAAGTTGTGTGCTTTTATTTTTATATATTGAAACTAAATCCATAATTGAACTAATTAAAATAATTAAACTAAAACAATTAAAAAAAAACTAAACTAACAAAAAACTGCGACTACCACAATGTGATCTCAGAGCCATTGACTATTTTAACTAAAACAATAAAAAAGGATAAACTAATAAAAAACAAAATATTGTTTCAGCCACTTGATCTCAGGACTAACAATCAAATTAATGAGAGATCTACCACTACACCAGCAGATTCATAACCACGTTACAAAAATTTTATAAAGTCAACGGAGAATCGCCCCTTCCCTCCTCCCCCTCGAACTCCGTCACTAGATGGCCTTGTAGAAAAAGAAAATATAATTTTTAGGTTTCAGATTTAAAAAAAAAAAGAAGAGAAAGAGAGGAAGAGAGAGCGGCCCCTCTACTATTTTAATTAATAACTTCATTTTTCTTCTCTTCTTTTCTATTTTATTTTATGCAATTTTATTCATTTGGTTTCAAAATGCTTATCATTGAAGATTACAAAACTGAATGCTAAATCTAATGATTAAATTAAGTTGAAGGTACTGTTTAAAATAAATGAATCGTAATTATAAAATTTATTTATAAGTTATTATGTTATAATTTAAAATAAGAAATTCAATTGAATTTCATAAAATTATATTTAAAAAAATTCTGAAATAAAAATTCATTTGTCTAAAGTAACCTTGATATAATAATTTAATAAAAACATTAACATAAATAAATCACTCATATTTTACATAATTAATTAATTAAATTTTAAAATTTCAAATTTTACGTTTTTGCAAATGTTTAAATTTTATTTTTATTAATAGATAAAAATATATTCAAAATTCATTTGGATTCAATATATAATCATAGTTTTATAGAATAGTACTTTATACACTTAAAAAAAAAATAAATGAAAATAGTTTAGTCAATATAAATATTAGTGGGTTAATATGTGAAATTTATTTGCAAATTCTGAAAATTTTAATAAGATTTGAATTAAGTTAATTCAATTCCATGAAATTTAATTCATAAAATTTAAATGCATAATTTTCTTTTATTCCAAACATAAAATTTTATATTTTCAATTGAAGTTTAGGGATTGATTTGTTACAAAACGGGGTTGGAAGTATCATTAAAATAATTTTTATAAATTAAAGTATATGGAAATTTCAATGTGCCTCCTAAGTTACAAAATTTATCTAGTAAATAGCAATTGTTGCACCATGTCATTTGACGTAGACATATAAAAATTAAATATATTTTTGTTGGTGAGCAATTAAATAGTTTGGATTTTAAGTAATTAATTGACTGACAATGATGCTTACCTAAAACGTATATGTAGGCTGCAATCGAGGAATTAGTAGATAAGATTTGGATGATTGTTATATTTTATTTTCAAACATTAAATAGACTTTCATGCAGTTTAACATTTGACTTTGATTTTGTCCTATGCTTTTCTTAATACTATCGTTTTGTAATGTTTCTAAAATTAAATTGTTCTACAGTGGAAAGTTTTTCTAGCGGGGATTTATAATATAACCTCAGGATGTAATGCGGAACTGAGCTCAAATTTATCAGACTCGAAATTATATTCAAATATTAATGAATTTAAAAAGTTTAGACTTGAGCTCGACTTGAGATTTTATTTTAATTTGAAAAATTTTAAACTCCATTCAAAGATTTTATAATTTCAAATATATATATATATATATATATTTAATAATTTTCAAAAAAATTTCGAGCCGAATATTATTAGCCTTAAACTTAGCTAGTTTGCTAGATGAACAGATTCAAGGTCGAGTCGAACATTTTCGAACTCTATTCAAGCGAGTTCAAATCATACAAATAGTATTTTCGAAAAAAAATGAGATGGATCGAGTATTTATTTTTAAAATTAAAATTTTCAACTGTTCATCATCTCACGTATCTCTTCATTTTATTTAAAAATAAAATTTTAAAAAGTAATAAAAATTTTGAAAGACTTAATTATTAATATTTGAAAATTTATTTTTCTATGAAATATATCCAATCAAATCATACAAATATAAAGAAAAAAAAGAAAATTATAAAAAATACACTATTTTTCTTTTTTTATCTCTCTCCTAAATAAAATATTTCAAATTATCATAAAATAGAATTAAATATTTGAAAAATAAAATATAAAATTTTTTAAATATCTCATTATTATATATATTTATTAAAAAATAAATGAAAAAAGTATATTTATTTAGTGATTAAATATATTTGTAGATCAAATATTAAGATAATATTAATCAAACAAATAACTAATATAATTAGTAATTTTTTATATTACACCTATCGTACCCTACGTGCCATATCAGTTTCCTTATTATAAGAATTTTTATTCAATTAATATTCTAATCAAATATGTTTGTTTAATCTAACATTAGTTACTATATTAAAAGTTTTTCAATATAATTATTATTTTTCTTATTGTATTCAAATTTTCAACTAATAAAACTAAAGTTTTTCAAAATATTTTTGTCTCAACGGAGCATTATCAGAAATCTCATTATTCTCTTATATTTTTATATTTTTTTATAGTACTAATCTTTCTATAATGTGCATTGCAAGTTGACTACACTTATTATTTATATTCGTTCAATTTTTTTTATGTTAATGCTTACTTTTACTCATTCTTTATATTAGTTTTTATTTTTGACTATTAAATATTAATTATAATTTGTATTATATTATTTAGATTTTATAATGTTAAAATAAAATTCATTATAGCTATGTATGTACAATTTTACAATATCACATAATTAATATGTTTCAAAATATACAAATGCATAAATACAATAATAAAATATTGTATATTTTTTCAAACTGAAATTTTTAGTTCTTAGTCATCTTATACATATATATTTTTATTTTATTTAAAAATAAAATTTTAAAAGTAAATTTAAAAAAATTTTAAAGGTTTAATTATGAATATTATATTTGAAATTTACTTTTTTAAAAAATATATATATAATCAAATTATAAAAATATTATTATAAAATAATAAAAAATTAGAAAAAAAAATTGAAAGCGTACTTTTTGTTGATGAGAAGCACATATATAGGTACATAAGTGAAATCATAATAGGAAAAGTGGAATCTTACACAAATTAGAAAAACAAAATGTTCAGAATCTTATTGATTAGGAATATAGACTTTTAACTTATACGTGACCTCCACTAATTTTATAACAATTCCCTTTGAATGTTCATTTTTCAAAAAGGATATGTCTCATCAAAATCTTATTAAAAAAAAATCTATAAGAAAAAAATTTCAATGAAGTAAAGAAGTAAATTATTCTTTTCTCAAATATGTAATAGAAAGATTTTAATAAAAAGTATTTTGATGAACAAATTAACAATATTATTACTTAAATGGTTGAACTTTAATATTACCATTTTTCTGTAGATTATGAATGAAGAAATTTTTTTATAAAATATGTTCTTGTTTTCTTTAATATATCATTCCTTCCAGATAATTGTGCATATGAAGCATTATCTCCTTATAATATTGTATAAGTTTCTTTCTTGGCAAATAGACTATATATACTTTGAATATATTGAAATATTTATCCCAATTAAATCAATTCTCGTATTTCCTTTTGAGTTGGTAAATTTTCTACATGGTTAAAAGTAGTGACAATACTACCATAAAATAATTGTATCCACATGTAAATGAATGTTTGTTTGTGATACAACACAATGCTGATTAGATAAATATCCCACATGTGCATTTTCATTGCCTAATCAAATCTAATTTTCACATATTAGTTGTAATATAACCCATGTATATTGTGTAATGGAGATATCAAAATATATGTTTAATTCCTTTCAATTTCTTCATATTTAAGAAGAATTATATATTGCTAATAAAATTTATAAAAATTATAAATCAAGTCAACTATAAATAGCAAGATATATTAGTGTCTTTATTGCACGAAGACATGATACTTCAAGATAAAAAGTTTTTTATAATTTTCTCAAAGTAAAAAATTGTTCATTTACTTATTAAGTTGCTTAACAATCATTGACATCCATATCACTTCATTTTAATAACTTGGTCATATATGTAGATCAATGAACAAAATTCCAATTATAAAATGCTTGATCTTCAGGCGAAAGCAAAACTTTATTTTCTTAATGTCTTTTATCTCAAATTTTTTTCTTGAAGAATTTACAATATTTGTAAGCTCTTCAGGAGTTTCAATAATGTGCATAACCAAATAATGATAAATTTATATTTAAATATCCTTATATAATGCATCCACATATAACATCATTATGATAATGTTCTTTCAAGAACTATTTTCTAATCAAGAGATTATCTTAATTGTGATACATATGAATTAAATGTTGAGAACAATTTAAGTATGAAAAATTTATTAGATTTGAAAAAACCTATGGCTTTGTAGATGCTCAATTTTTGCACCAAAAATAGACTTGATGATGATAACCTCATTTGTTAAAGAAGAGGTTGAAACACTTAATGAACTTGATCCAAAGCAATGATCCGAATATTGAAAGTGCAACCCTTTGTATATTTTTCACATTTTTGGCAAAATGGGGCCCTTGGGCACATCTCGAGTTCCCCTAGGATGTGCCTTGGTGTCCTATGGTGCTCTATGCATCTCCCGAACCTCATAAAAATCAGGTTGGTTTGCTGTACGGTCCACAGTGACCTAAATGAGGTCCATTACTGACCATTAAGGGGCCCATTAATGGTGATGACATTTCTCATGGTAGAACAATTTTAGAACGATCGATTGATTCGATTCTTAAACTAGCAACCCTAGGGTAAGAAACCAAATCCATTGGATTATTTTCACATTTTCGAAGTTCATGTCGAAATAGGGTCGGAAATGAGTCCTAGGTATACACAGGATAAATTTTCACACCCTGCATCGATGTACGTGATATTTGAACTGATTTCATGAAAAATTAAAAACCAAATCATTTGTGGAGTCCATCAGTGGGCCCACATGCCACATAGGCGATGAATAATGCTAGAATTACCCATTTGCCTATAAATACCACATTGATAGCTATGGTTATCGGGAGCATTTTTTTGGTTGACCATTTTGGAGTTGAGAGAAACATTGATCATAAAACCAAAAACACAAACAATAAACAAGATCAAAGATCAAAACCCATAAAAAACATAAACAAAATCAACCCTTTTCAAAAAATTCCTAAGAACTCTAGATAGTTTGTGACTGTGAGAGTATGATTATTACAAATTCAATGAATTCTAGGTTCATAAATACCTCCAGAAATAAAATCAAGCACAAGCTCTGATCATCTTAAAAAATCAAGTGTTTTTGAGGTGTTTTTCATTAAACTTCAAGTCAATCAATGATTTTTCTACAAAACAAGATAACTGAAAATCTAAACTATTTTCTCCTATGATTTTCAATTTTTCTACCTTAGAACTTTTAACATTTGAGTTTTTATGATAGGATCACATAAAAATTCAATTTTGCAGCAATCTACTGCATTTCTGGGTTACGAAGGTGCGAGCCTTGCACTAAAGGTATCCAAAAATGTAGCTGAATGTTGTTCTTCCGCTTTTGACTTCTATCTACTAGTGATTGTAGACTTCGTTTACCTTATAATGGGATATAAGTCACTTTCAATGGTGTTAGTCTATAATTTCAGAAGAAAAATAATATAAAAAATACCAAATCTTGCCTAGATTTTGAGATTATAGTGGGTTAGGCCTAAGGGTTAAAAATTCACATTTGATCTGGATGAGTACGTTAATAATTTTAATGTTATTTTTTGCAATGATTTGTGAATTTTATTCATCTAACAAGATAAAAATTGTGATCATGAGCTTGGGACAATATTAAAATTGTTCTATAATATGTATTATATGTTGTTCATCTAACTTATTAATGCCTCTAACGTTTTTGACATCAATTTATATTCTGTCATTTTATTATTAATTGTTTATTTTGAGTAATTTATTGTTTTTATTGGACTAATATTTTTATTTTGATGATTTTTAGTTAATTTTTGCATCCATCATGTTACTTGAATGTTTGAATATGTTATAATGGTTGAATATATTTGTTTCAATTTTTGAGTTTAATGTAATTTATTCATGAAGTTTGTAATAATATTATTGTAATTTGTTAAGAATTCTTATTTAAATGGGTTTGTAATAATTAGTTATAATTTTTCATTTGGTTTGTGATATTTAGTTGTGGTTTGTAATATTTTTTATTGATATGTATCAATTAATTATAGGAAATGAGAATATGTAAAGGATTAATGAGTAAAATATATTTTAGGAGGGTTGTAATTTTTTTCTCCTCTCCTTTCTTCATACTGGTGATAATTTGCTTGAATTACATTGTTTTCAAAATGACATAAAATGATTTACATCCCAATTTAATGTAACACTGCAATTAATAATTTATGAATATTCAGATAACCAGAAGGCCGGTTTAGATAGGGTGGAATGAGTGCCTAATAACTTTTCATATCTATGCCCAACTTTTGAACTCACTCTGGTTAAAATCGAATTAATTAATTCTAGAATTTTTTCCCTAATTTTTTAGGGTGATGACTCCAAAATTTTCAAAACCTTATCAAAGTAAGGGAACATTTTCTAATGATTAAAATGAGATAGGGCAAATTAATTTTATTAAATAAAATAAATCAAACCCGTTTAATTCGGTTTACCCAAGTGACTCTTGGGAAAATCATAAGACGCACGCGGAAGGCACGTCGTCCTCAGCCTGGCGACTCCGTTGGGGATAATTAGAGAGTTGACTTCGGTAGTTGTCCAAATATTCATGTTTGTTAATAGCGATATTAATTTTGATTGAGTTTATTTAATGTACTTATAAATGTCATTCATGCATTCATGTCTTCTCAATTCTCATTTCTACCCAAACACCTTTTGATAATATTGGGGGATGTGATCACCTTTGGGTGATTTTATATTGAGAGACAATTATCAAGTTTAGAACTTTCTCACAAAGCTATAGCAATATTAGAAAGACTCTGTGAAGAATAGTTATTACGTTTAGAACTACTTCACAAAAGTTATGCAAGTTTACAAAATTGATTGTAACTCAAATTGTAATTTATATTAAATATAAAAAGAATAAATTAGAACTTGATATAATAATAATAATTCAGAAATCCAGAGCTTTAATGTTCCACAAAAATAAAACTATTCACGTTTAGAAACAGAAACTCATTAGCAACTTTGCATTTCTAAAAAGATTAACAGTTGTGTAAACAGAATGTAATTAAGTAATACTTTAGAAAATGAAAGAAGATAAATACAGAGATTTGTAGTGGTTCAGCACTAACTCGTCTACATCCACTTCCTAAGACTCATCTTGGGATTCTCCACTAAGTTATCTCTTTTCAAGGGTAAGAGACAAACCAACTTTAGAAGGAAATAGATCAACACCTAGATCTAACTTTTGTCCCACTAGATTTCTAAAGATTGTAGTCAACTTCTACCCTTTTTGTTTTGCAAAGGATAGAAAACTAACATCAAGACATTAAATTTTACACAAGGAGAAGGTCGACTGATAACCTATTACACCATAGTTTTTCACCTAAGCTATTATGCAAAAGTTTTTTGTTTAAAATTCTCTAGCTTACAATAGATAACAATAATCTATATAGATAGAGAGAGAAACACAATTATAAGCACATGAAGAATAGAAAACAAATTTTGAAAATAAAAATAAAGTTCAAAACTATTCTTAAAAAAATATTGTTATTGGATTTATTTTCTCTTTAAAAAAATATTTCTTGAAGCAAATAGATGAAAAGAAATAAAAGGGATTGAAAAGAGAGCTTTGAAAAGATCATAAACTTTGAATCAATGGAGTCGTACTCAAGTAAAAATCACCCACTTTCAAAAGAAAAAACATGTTTTTATAAAAGGGGTGAAGATCCAATTATTAAAGACATTGATCTTTTACCTTTAAAAAGTATCTTTGACTTTCTAAAAAGGATAGTATAGGTGAATCTCATTTATTTGTTGCCAAAAATAATTTTCGCCAAAATTTTTGTCATTTAGGTAAGTGGAATCAAAAGGCAAAGATTTGACTTTTCTTTTTAAGTAAATTTTGAGAATTTCTTAAAATAATTTTGAGAGAGATAGAAATAGATTTTGTGCTTATAAGGAATATTTTCTTTATCTTATAATTTCTCCTAAGATACTATCCACTAGAAAAGATCTTCAATAATCTTCATGGTCTTCAAAGAATTTTGGATGGTAAGAATTTGCCTTCTTTAGCAACTTCAACATTAAAAATCTGCATAAAACAACTTTAGCACATATAAGAATATTACATTTATTTGTTTTGCATAATTATTAAAATCCCGAGATAAAATTGACCCTTGAGCCAATAATAAGTATAATATCTTCCTTATGTTTAAGAAATAAATAAATCAAATCTCAAAATTTATACCACATAAATCATATATACCAGTATATAGAATAATTATAATAATAAAATAATAATTTTATAATACTATAGAATTATAATTACTTGCAATTCTGCGAGCTTTGTAATAATAAATGCATCTATTTATAATGAGCCTTTAGTAATTATATATTTCTTCCAAACCATTCCAAAGAAATTAAAGAATATTTAATTATCAAATAATCAATAAAGGAAAATTATCGGGTTGATATTATTTTGATTAGATTCTTAAGTTCTATCATTGCAACATCTTATCTATAATTTTGTCTCATTGGCATATATATATTTATTAAAAAATAAATTTTAAACAAATAAAATTTAAAATTGTAAAATATTTTTGTTTAAAAAATAACTTAAATAAACTATATCCAATCACTAATAAAATATAATTTTCAAATTGGTCATGTCTAAGGTGAATGTTATTTTAGAATATTTAAATTTCAGTAAGAATGCTATCGAAAATGCTATTATCCCATATTCCCACATTTATATATATAGTATAAGCAAAGATAATATAACAATTATTTTCAGGCATTATATATTTATACTGAGACAATTTTTTGGTTTAGTGATAAAAATATCATTCACATTGTAATAAAGAAGAATTTTCATTATGTAGAATTTGCAAACAAAAGTACTAATGCTACAATGAGTTCATAAATTATTTAATGATAAAGTCGATTAGTATTACTCCTTGAATGAAAATTTAGGTTGCATGGAAAATTTATGATAATCTCTTCAAATTTTTAATAATTTTTTTAATTATATTCAACTCAGTTGTTTTAATTTAATTCAATGACATTTACACCAAAAATTTTATATTTCAAATAAAAACTTATTAAGGTATATAATCTAAGATAAAAAATAAAAAATATGTCAATAAGATTTTCAGTGATTTAGTAACGTTAGCCTCCAATGAACACAAAACAAATAATAAAATATAATATTAACTTTTATCACGCTGTGTACGATGATTATGCTGCCCAACAGAGACGTAGGCACAGGTTCACACTAAGGATTACGACTTTGTTTGAACACCTATAAGGCTATAAACGACTTTTCACTACGTTCCTTTTAAAGCAATACTCTCTCTTCCTTCTGAAACTTAAATTGTCATTATTCTCAATATTAAAAATATTTTCTCGCGAAAATATTTAATTTTGAAATTTCTATTAAAAAAAGTTATTGGATAATTTTAAGATAAAAGCCTGAAACCTGAGAAGATCATCCGTTTTCCTTTTTGTTTATTCTTTTAGAAATAATCCTCAGATTTATATATTAATTTATATTTTATATCCGTATAAAAAAATACACTTAAGTATTAACGTATAAGAAGACTTTCCATTTAAAAATAATATTATATTATGTGCAAAAATAAAATTGTACATAAATTATAGTCAAATTTATTTTTAAAAAAGAACTACAAAAATTGACTATATTTTAGATATTAATTTTATTTATTTATTATTTTCTTAATACCGTATCTAGAAAATAATGATAAGACAAGACCTTTCGTTTTAAACCTGAACCAAAAATTTTCTTTTTCAATGGATAATGAAGAAATGTTTTATTGAATTTACACCAGCAAACAACTGCCACTTGAAATCATAATTATCAAATATTTTGAAAAAAAATTCAAATCTTTATCATAGAATTGTTATTACATGTATTTTATTTTAATTTATTGAGAGATTTAATGTGCCAAAATAATATTATGGACTATACAATAAGAGTGAGGTTCACTTAAACTCACTAAATTGAAAAAATGACAGCGGTCGAGAGATCTATAGTCAAAATATTTTTTTTTGTTTTTTTGAACTTTCACATTATATTTCTTGAAATGACATATTTTAGGAATAAAAAAATAAATGAGATTGACTTTTTGAATAAAAAACGATTAAATAAAAGTTTTTACTGAAATTCGAGTATTTTAGACAAAATAAAAAAAAAGATTAATTGAATATAGCAGATGAGTTAAAATGTCAAGCACTATTTAAGAAAGTGAAGTTTGGTGGAAACTTCCTATTTATAAAACGTAGTTGACCAGCTGACTTTTTTTTTTTTCTTGGAAAATTTAATTCCATTAATTTTTTTTTCCTGGAACAGTAAGACCTTTGAATGGAAACTTTTTTTTTTCTTTTTTATTCATTAAGAAGCTATGCGTGTATAAATTATATATTATATAACACCGACAAGAGTTCTATTCTTAATTCATCAAATTAAAATTATAAAATATTTGTATGTCATATATTAAAAATATAAAATTAAATTTAAATAATTAATTCAATACAAATGTAAGTTTTCTTACCATCACCGACACACACAGATGTTTACAGGTATTGTCTTATTAAAATTTCAAACATTTTATTTTTAAATACGGAGTTTTTTTATTTTATTAACAATAGTTGAATTAAGAAAAATAAATTGTATTGCCAAGTGAGTTTTATTTTTCAATAGGGACTTTTTCCTTCTAAATTTAAATTCTACATCCCTCATTCCTTCTCGTCAGATCGAGCTAATAAGATTATCAACTGCAGTTGAATTTCCATTAACGACCCTACAGTTCAATCTAACCTCTCCTTCAGTTCCTGTTAAAAGGTTGAGATTGCCCATTCTAATCATGGAGACCACAAAGCTCGCAAAGAAAGAGGTTTGATTAGCACTGAAATTGGTAACGAGATGAACAGTGTCAGCCCCGGTAGTGGAAAATAGTTCTTGATCACTCTGGAGAAGTCCTTCATTAACAAGAAGATTAGAATAATATTTTCCATCAAACACCGTAGGTGTTGTGAGATCGAGGCTCGTTGTTCCATTTCTACCTCGGGGGCATTTTTGGATAAGCATTTTTAAGTAGGTTGAGTTCAATGTTGGGTCTGGCTCTCCAGTGCCACTAAAATTGTATAAACGACTAGCAAAGTTTTCACATGAAGCTCGTCCAAATGTGTGGGCACCTGAAAATACACTAATCAGAACTCTTATTTTTAAAATTTAATTATATAGTTTCTCAATTTTATCCCCAATCTATTTGGTAAAAATTTCACTTGGAAATAAACTGAATTAACGCTAACAATAATAATGAAGACTGAAGACTTTTATTCTTACTCAAGGTAAAAAATAATGTTAATAAAATGGATTTTGTTGGATCATATTTGACTTAGTTATAAAATTTTTGAACTTTATTGCTTTAATTTGATCATACTCTCAATTTTTTACTTTATTTATCACCCCATTCAATTTATAAAATTATATTAGAAAAATTACAATACAATTCTTGTGATTTGCGAAATATAATTAGTCCGTCTCTATTTTTTAGAAAATAGACTAAAATGTCTTTATAGTTTACTTCCGTCATATTATAAAGTTTTTTCATCCAATTTTTGTATATTTTACGTTAAATACTTTATGAAATAATAAAAATATTCCTTTTATTTTTAAAAATATAGGGACAGACTAATTATATTTTCACATCATAAGGATTGCATCGTAAGTTTTTTATTATAATATTTTACCATCTCTTCTTTGACCTCTGTCATTATTATTGACTCAAAAATTGGACACAATGACCTAATATTATAACATAAGCAAAATATAGGGACAAATATAATTAAAAATATTATAAAATTAAAGAAATAAAATTGAAGGGTGAATTTTTTTATTTAGCCTAAAATTATTAGTAATATTAGAATTGTTTCCAATTCAAATGCCTTGAAAAAATTGCATTATTTGTTTTTCCAGGTACTATAAGATGCTTTCTATAAATTTTTTTTTTTCTTTTTAGTCAATGATAGAAACCTTTAGATGGAAAATGATATAGAGAGAGAATATGATGGACATAAAGAGAAAGTGGAGAAAGATAGATTGCCAAATCAATCTTGTTAATTCCATTAAACAGAAAGGTAGAGAGTTGGAAAATTTTTGAAAAATACTTATTAAAAGGTGAAATTAATAAATAAATTATTTTAAAAATAAAAAAAAATTTAGAAGATAATTTTTAAAAAACTTTTAAGATGAGCGTTGATAAATTGGCTAATGTACTTATACAGACGACCCAAATAAGCCTCACTCACCATGACATAGGAAAAAAAACCAAAAGAAAAGGAGATAATTGCTATATGGTCCCTGAGTTTTTATCAAATTCATTAGTAAGGATTATGCTTTTCAAAATTACATTATTTAGTTATTGCATTATAATTTTATTGTACTATAAAACCTAGAGATAGAAGCGAAGCGAGTACCCGGAGAAATTTAAACTATCCGTATATATATTCATTTAAAATTTTACTACTCATATCTATTCAAAATCTGTTTAAATATTCATTTAAGTATTTATATTTAAATCTATTTATATTTTTGCTATCCGCAACTACTCAAAACTTGTTTAAAATACCTTTATACAAGCAGAGTGCTTGCAAATTTTAACTATGTAAATTCAAACTTATTTAAAATACAACATATATTAATAGTAGATAGGACAGCCGTAGGTATCCTATAACGAGTAGCGAGTATCTAAAAATTTATACTCGTATTATACACGTATTTATTATGGGTAGTGATTTCACTATCTTTACCCGTTCTAAATATATTTGTAACTATCCATATCTTATTTAAATAAATCGGAATAGGACGAGTGTCTTAAAATACTTGCACTATTTCCATCTCTAATGACGTCTAATAGTTAATATAATGGTGTTATAATGCAATAGCCTAATTTAAGCAAAACTTAAGGACTATATAGTAATATCCCAAAGAAAAGTGGAGTACCTGATAGCGAAACGAGATCAGTATTATTGTTGAGGCCGGCGGCTACGAACTTGGACTTGATCACATCGAGGGATTCATTCGGACCTGGAAATATAAGATTGGCCAGAGTTATATTTGCCGTTGTGGCGTCTCTTCTTCCTAATAGACTACTCCACGATGGTCCCCCTGCCTGCAACCACACATTATACCTATATTATTATTATTATGCAAGATCTATTTTTATTCTAAAATATATAAATTTTAATAATATTATAAATCTTTCTCACGACGAAAAATTAAATTTAAAATCTAAATGATTATATTAAAATTAATCATTTTCAATATAAAAAAAAAATATAAGCTTATAGTGGATTAGATGATTGTCTAATCGGTTTTCATGTAAAAGAGAAATATGAAATTTTGAGTTCAAAATCTCTGGACTATAATTATTTTTTTCATCCGAATTGAGCCTTTTAATGAATTAAAAAGAACCCTAATTAACCTAATACGTTACCAAATGAACAGATTTTTGAGCTGCGATAGTGATTATATCGGCACAAGAAACAACTCCAGGACAAACACTCTCCAACTCTGCCTTCATTTTATCAACAACTTCATACCCTCTGACTGAGTTTCTGTTAGGAAGAGCATCTTTCTCGCTTTGAATAGTAGAACTGTTATCTAATAGAATTGATGCATCACAACCCTGAAACACACAACAATTCCTCAGTTTCTTCAAAATATTCAATTTAAACAAGTTATAGAATTAGAAAAATGTTTGATTATATTGAATATTTGGTTTGAAAATATTTATTATTGTCTACTTATATTTGGTTTAAATCAAATATTTAATTATTTTTAAATTATATTTTAATTTAAATTAAATATTTATTTTTGGATAAAATTAGACTTTTTGTTCTTTGGTCCAAGTTTAAAGAGAAAATTGTATTAAAAAATTGATTTTTGAAAAAAATTGGATATTGCTTTATCAATTCAGGGTAGATTCAACCTTATTAAAAAATGACAAATGAAAAATCATAAAAAAAAAATGACCAATGAAAAATCATAAAATTGAAATTTAGATACTCGTTAATTTCAAATCCTAATCTATTTGAACCTATCTTGTAGAAGTGTAAGGAAATAAATTGTTTTTCAATCCATAAGAAGGAAGCGCACCCAATTGGGATTTTTTTCGTTCACAAGGATCAAACAATCAACCTCTTCTTTAAAGAATTTGAATCATTTCTACTCAAATCAACTTGCATCGATAAAAACAAGTCAAATTAACTCGAATTTGAAAAAAAGAAAAGAAAAAGGTGCATAAGCTTGATTGCTGGGAAATTCATCAGTAATATACGTTTCAAAGTTCAATTGGCAAAAAAACAAAAAATAGAAGAAGAAGAAGAAGAAGAAGAAGAAGAAGAAGAAGATGATGATAAAAATAGATAATTGAGGGAGAGAAAGTTACATTGACAAAGCAGTCATGGAAGTGAAGCCTAAGGAGGCTAGCACCCATTCTTGGATCAGATTGCAAGGCCTCTTTAATCACTCCACCTATAATGGTTGACACATTTGGGCAGCTTTCTTCGTAAAATGTTGTACTCAGCTCACAATTGCCCAATGCTCCCCCAACTATTACTAAATAAAATAAAGCCAACACCACTCTCAATGAAGGAACCTCCATTTTCTCCTCTTCCTAATTGCCCTTTCAACACTTCCATTTATAGGGTGGCTATGCCCATAAATCTATTGGATGTAGGGCAGGTGCCCTATAATTTTCATTGAATTATCTCTTATATATATGTAAAATAATGAATTTAAATTTAATTTAATTATATATAAATGAATTTTATAAAATTCATTTTAAATTTCACATTTTTTTTTGTCAGAACCTTTAAAAGGTATATTTAAATTTCATGCATTTGATTTTATGGAAATAAATATAAGTAAATCGAAATTTATTGAAACTTTTGGAATTTCTAAATTCATTTCATAAAAATAACAGAAAATATTCACAATGTTTTTAATCTGTTTGTGCATTATAATTAAAATTTTTATGTTAGTGTTATTTCAATTTTTTGGATTTTCATTTTATGAAATAAAAATAACTAATATTATTTTAAATTTTCTCTTTTTTATTTTAAAAATGCTAATAATAATTTAAAATTTTATTAAGCTTTGAGAATTTTGTTGAGTTAAACTTTATAAAGCTTTGGGAAAGAGTAATAGAATATACATTCAGGGATATTACAAAGATGCCCAAGGGCTAATTTGGTTTTATGTCTAGATCTATAATTGTGTCCCTTTTCAGAAGATTGATAGAAATTTATCAAAAGAAGAAGAATTTACATATGGTGTTCATTGATCTAGAGAAAGCTTATGATAGAGTGTTGAGAGAAGTATTTTGGTGGGTGTTAAAGAAAAAATGAGTCATATTGTGACATTTCAACCCGACAAAGCGATTCTAAAAAAGCAGGTAGATCAAGAGCTCCTGGCGAGTTTTTGGGATGACAGATTAACTAGGATAGTGGAATGTGGAACATAAGAATGAATCAAATTATATATCGAAAAGAGAGAAACTAATAATCAGAGACGTCTTTTGTTGAAATGACTGGAGAGTTGGAAGAACTCCAGAGTTAAGCAGGTCCACTTGATAGAAATTCTATGATGGATGACCTCTTAGAAAATTTTTCATTTCACCTGCGGGGTAAAATCGTGCGGGTCTTACCGATCCAGCATGGAATGGAACCGACTTGATCCAAAGCGATCTTCTGGTAATTGGAGTCAAGGCGTTACATCATTAGAGCTATGTATGAAAATGCATCGGTCACCATTGTGAGATTAATTGGAGGAGATACAAAAGAGTTCCCCATAATAGTTACATCAAGGATATGAGTTGAGCTCATACTTATTTACCCTAGTAATGGATGAGCTAACTAATAATCTACAATAGTATGTTCCTTAATGCATGATATTCGCATATGACATTGTCCTAATTGATGCAACTATTAAGTGATAAAATCAAAAGTTGAAAATATGGAGGAGAACTCTTGAGGATAACAGTTTAAGTAAGAAAAATTAAAATGGTTTATATGCATTGCAAGTTTAGTTTAAGAAAAAAAAAAAAGCAAGAAAGTGAGTTTAGATTAGATGATATAATGATATCCCAATGCAATGCTTTATGTTTTAAAAGGGGAACTCATAGATGATGATGTTTCTCGTCGACTTGAAGTAGGATTGATGAAATGGACGAGTACTAAATATGTGATAGGAAGATATCAAACAAGATGAAAGGCAAGTTCTATGTATAAAATGATGGTGAGACCAATAATGTTAAATGAGAGTGAATATTGGGCACCAAATGGGCAACATGCTCATAAGATCAATGCATCGCAAATGCTGAAATGTATGTGTGATCACAAGGTCAGACAAGAAAAGGTCCAACTTTCTAAGACTACAAAAGCTGATCTAGCCCCATTACTCCAGAACATCCTTAGCTTGGTATCGAGAGCAGAGCAGAGCGTCAAGGTGACTGATAGATAGTGTTTTTGAAATGAGGAATTCGGGATAAATGCGATTGTAAAAGTAGAAATGATCAAAGTAAAGAAAATGTGTAAATAGTAAAGTTTGAGATAAAATGAGAGAATGATGTTTCAGATGATATAATTATGTATTACATAGACTCCAATATGTCTTGATTTGTATATATGATACTTCAAGAGTGGATGGTGTCAAAAGGGGAAGAGATTGACCCACAATTTCTTAAAGGGAAGTTTTTGCAGAAGGTCTACTATCTTTGAATATTAGTGAGAATATACTATTAATAGAATAAAATAAAAATAAGAGATTCATGTACCGGACTCTAATGAGTTATTGTTATCTACTTATGCTTTGTTCTATTTATTAACATATCAACCGATATAAAATTTTCATTGAACTATGTTTTACAAAAGCTACTTTAAAATATATATTTTTTTACTTATTACTTTGTACTGTACTGACATTAACTTGATTAGAGAAAATATTAAAAAATCGATTTATATAGCCAATCACAACTAATTTTGGACTAAAGCTGAGGCTATATTTGGTAATAGTGTTTTAATCAGTCACTAAATATTATTTTTTATAATGTTTGATAACACAGTATTTAAACTAATTTTTAGAGGTTAAAGTAACATTTTTATAAAAAGTTAACTCATGTAATTTTTAACATTTCATAAAAAGCTACTCACACAGCTAATAACTAAATACTACTAAAATAATTTACGGTTATCAAAATAACTAATTTTGTTGAACATATACTTCATTTCAAAAATCATTTTTTAAAACACAAATATTATAAATATCAAGTGAGATGCATTGAGTTTATTAGATATACAAAAATAAAATTTCAAAAATATGTATCTTATATTTCTAAAAAAAGGGGTTTAATGACTGAAAAAGAAATCTGAACTTTGGCCTTTTTAAAAATTTTGGCTAATTTTTTTAATTGTTACAGTTGATACCCTGTCCATTAATAGTTACTATTATGTTAATATGGCCGCTAGTGGGATGCTCATCATGATATGTCAATTACTTAATGTAAATTTGCAAGATATAATTCTTAAAAAATTATCCAAAATTATTAAAAAGACAAAAGTTCAGAGTTTTGGTCTTTTTAATAATTTTGGCCAATTTTTTTAACAATTATGTCTTACAAATTTACAGTCAGCAAGTGACATATTATGGAAAGGAGGATCCCACTTACGGTTACATCAGTAAATTAATAATGGTTGATGGACAGATGTCACAATTGTTAAGAAAAAATTATTTTACAGTATACATTATAATAATTAAAAGAATTGGCTGAAATTGTGAAAAATGTTAAAATTCAGATTTTCTTCGGCCATTACGGAAAAAGAAACGTAGATTATAAATAAAGATACGGATATAGCAATAGGTTTGTGTTTAAAGAAATTTAAAAATTAATTTGTAAATTAAATGAAATTCAGTTACTTCAAAACAACTCCTTGAGTTATGAAACAATGAATTTTCAAATACTGAGTTTCAATCAAATTAAATTTTTTAGCCATATTTGGTTATTGAAATTTAATATTCCAAGCTATATAAAAGATCAATTTTCTAGGAAAAAAATTCAAAAAAAAATTCCACAAACTCTGAAATTTTTATATTTGGTTATTAGTAATTTTTCTTAGGAATTATATTGTGATTGTGTTTAAAGAATTTATAAAAAAACATAAATTATAATAACACCCTTAATTTATGTAACAAAAGAGTTTATCAGAATTAGTCAATGATATATATATATTGAGTTCTTTTAATTTTGTCACACTTATATTTATTTTTCATTATCAATTATGGTATCCATCCACAGTCTAATTAGGTACAGTCGAGTGATGTAGCTTGGAAAGCGAAGAAACCTATTTAGCTAATCCTATGATAGCTAATGGTGCAAATTACTTGCCAAGGGTCCATTAAGAACCCATTAATTTTATAACCATACCAAATTCTTTTAAATTTGGGGTGGGACGAAGGATATTGTATTAACAACAAAATCTTCCAACTTAGAGATTTTAAAAGTAAGGATGAACAATTAAAGAATGGCCATATGAATATGAGTTGACGTGTTGTACGGCTAACTAACGACCAAATAAATAATAAACTAATAAATTTTGGATAGAGGCCATAATTGAAAAGAAAAAATAAATTTGAGATAATAATTGATAAAATTAAAAGTAATTACTAAATTTATCAGAATGTCAAATTTTAGATTTCTTTTTTTTATGATTTAGCCTTTGTGAATTTAAAATTTTTAGTTGTTCTAAAAGTATAACGTTTAGATATCTATCAGACATTGAAATCTTGCATTTTCGGATGGCTTTTTCAATTGCCACATGGACAAACATCTCCTTGGATATTCTATAAAAATATGGTTCCATTTATAGAAGATCTCATTGCATAACATTTGCACATATAACGTTTGTATATGGCTAAGTGGGGATGGCAAAATCAGTCGGATCCGATGGATATATACCCGATCTATATCCGATTAAACTCGATTAAAATTTTATTTTGGATATGGGTAAGATATAGGTATTGTTATTACAAATTCAAATTCGATCCCAAATTTGATCCAAACTTCTTACTCAAATCTAATACCAAATTTCGAGATATTTGAAAATTAATTAATTATTTTCTTTAAATTGTAGGATGAAATATTTAATAAAGTAAAATAATTGTAATTTGAATAATGGAAAGACACTTTTAATTTTTTAGTTTTTTTTTAATTATTAATTCAATATAATCTAATTTTTTTAAACAATTTAAATATATGGGTAAATGGTATTTGCGGATAATAAATACCAACAGTACTATTGAATTTAGACATAACTATAATATTTTATGTCAGGTAAGGTATTGGATAGGGTATGAGAAAAGGATAGGATTTAGGTATTGGGTATGGACCCTATCCATTGCCATCTCCAATGGCTAATCAGGCTCCGAACGTTAGTTGGGATGGAAGCATTGCTGACTGACATTTTATTCAAGATAGATACACTGAACATCTGTTGTCCACGTGAAATTTGGTTAGTTAATAGACCAACATGTTTCTAATGTTTCTTCCCTAAATTGCATATTCACTTTTATATGCTTTTGTCAAAAGTTCTATATATGATATACATACCAACGCATAACATAATACTAAGTGCATGTAGTGGCGGAGTTAAAAATATTTTTTAATGGTGTTATTTTATTTAGTTTGATTTTTAGTGAGGTTAATTAAAATCTTTTACTTAATATACCTTTTTTTAATTCTTTTATCAATATAATATTATTTTATAAATAAATTTTAAAAATTTGAGTGGATCAAACACTTTATATATTGTGATGCTTTCTCCAGATGCACGTATAATCCGACAATAGCACCAAATTTGAAAACCTTTTTCCAATATATATATATATATAATGTCACATATGATGTCACATTAATGCAAATTTTATTTGAAAATGAGGCATGCAGTGTGTATAAAATTGGCAAAATATAGGGCCACAATAGGTCCAACGTTAATACATAATTCCAAACAGATAACATGATAAACTACATAGGGACCATTTTTAATACTTTTGGTTTTTTTTTTTTTTTTTTTTTATTATTTTTATTTTGATACTTTATGGAAGCAATGGACTTTGAACTTTTTAACAATAATAGTACGCTCCAAACTTTAAATACGACAATACATTTTGAACATTGGCTAGAGTTAGGAGCTAAAATTAGTCCAACCGAGCCAAATATGCTGATATTTTAGCTTGACTCGACTTATATAATAATATTATTTGAGATATCTCGAGATTGAATAATTTTTTAATTATTTTAATTGAACTCGGCTCAAATTATAATAAATAATATTGAATTTGGCTCATTTTACTCATGCTCATATTTGATAAAAAATGTCTATTAAAAGTAATTTGATTATGCAATGACTTTTTTTAAAAAAAAAAAAAAAACAAAGCTACTTGCGACAAAGTTATCAAATGATATAAAATTAAATACAAAAGCTTGTTGATTTTATATCCAACTTTCCAATAAAAGGTACAGTTTGATAGTAATTAATTTAAAAAATAATGTAAAAAAAAAAAAATTAGGCATGTAAACATGAATATTAGGCTTAAGAATATCTAAATTTGAAGGATACACTAAATCAAAGTTTAATGTTAGCTTATTTACTCATTTTAATTAAAAATTTTCCAAAAATAGAATTATTTGAAAAATTAATGGCCTACTATATTAGAATACTTTGAATTCTAGAAGTTTTTGCAATTTTACTCTATTTTGACATTTTTGACAATTTTACTCTAATTTTGACCTTTTGTAGCAATAACACCCTCAAATTGTAATTAAAATAAAATTGCAAATACAAAAGTTTTTTAATTTTGAAATAAATGTGCTAAATAATAATATAATGACATAAATTTCTGTTACTTATTGGAAAAATACTCAACCAATTGCATAAAAATTAACTTAATGAAATATAATTTTTTATTATGTATTTTGTTTCATATTATCTATATTTTGAGGATGAAAAATCCTAAATGTTTTGATTTTTTATTAATAATATAAAGAAATTATTATCTATTTTAATAAAAAATAAATATCTTAATTATTTTTTAAATAATATCTTAATTATTTTAATTATACATGTGTCAAATATCATACTTCTAACTATAAATGTGGCACCCAACATATGTGAATATAATTTGATATTTAAAACTTTATTTTATTAAATATTTTTAAAAAAATAACAATACTTTTTATTTGCAATTCCATCCTTAATTACAACTAAAGGTGGTATTATTACAAAAGGTAAAAAAAAAAAAACATGTACTAGGTGAAATAGCAAAAACATACAAAGTTTTGGGTATTTTAATATATTATGCCAAATTAATAAGGATTCCAAAATGAATAACAGGTTATAACATTACGCTTCAACTAATATTATAGCCAGAAATCGCCCTAAGCTACAAAATTACCTCACATTTGTGATCTGTTGCAATGTCACTCTAAGCCCACCTTCTTCTTTTTGGTACCCAAACTCAGTAACTTAGATATATTATCATCCTGACTGAAAAATCAACTAAAATTTTATAATATAATATTATTATAGTGAGTCCCACCTAAACCAACTTAGGTTAATTTAATCCAAGCATCTAAAATAGATTAAAACGCACCATTTTTTCAAAACCCGACATGGCATCCAACCCTAATCCCTAATTCTTATTTGCTTCTCCTTCGCCATTGCTCTCTTTTTTCAATAAAATAAAAACCTCTCTTTCTCCTTCAATGGCAAATACAAGCTATGACCACACCAAATATCAAACGATTAATAACAACAATAACCCAAATAAGTTCTACTCTCTCTGTTTTTTTTTTTTTTTGAAAATGCAAAGACTTTATATATTATTAGAATCAAAGAGTAAAGCATCCAAAATAAAAGATGGAGGACACAACTCTCACTCCAACTCGTCAGACAAAGAACCAGCAGCTTGTGCTAACAGGTGTGCCACATGGTTCGCTGAACGTTTAGTAAAAGAAACAGAAATAGACTGATGCTTAGACAAAAGAGCCTTATAGTCGTGAATAATTGATCCAAAATATGATAAATCTTGAGTAGAGGAATGAATAGTATGGACTAAATATAAACAATCTGATATACTTGAATGTGCTGCAAAAACTTTCCTTTGAGCCAACTTAGTGCTTCCTCAAATCCAAGAGCTTCAACCACTTTAGGTTCTAAAGCAACAAAGCTAGTACAAGCCTTCCCTCCCATGCAATGTCCCACATGGTCCCGCACTATCCATGCATATGCTGACTTAGAATCAACATAATTGAAAGAAGTGTCAATATTGCACTTAAGAGTTCCAAACTCAGGAGGTATCCAAGCAGGAGAATAAACATTATGATTAGACACCTGACCTGGTTTCTCCTGTAACAGCTTGGCATTTTGCCATTCCCTTAGCCCCTGTTATGTTTTAAAATGAACAGTAGAAGGAGATTCACATTTGTTTTTCTAGACCACACTATTGCGATTGATCCAAATCTGCCAAACCATCATCAACACTTCACTACATAAACCTCCATCAAACTGATTACATACCTAGTCCAACCAAGAACTCAGCTCACTATAAAAACCTTCCCATCGAAACTGAGTTAGCAGCCAACAATTGCGGGAAAAAGAGCATTTGAATAAAACGTGAAAAATCGTCTCAATCTCATATTCACATATCGGACAAAATGCAGAAACATCAATCCTCTTTGTGATCAAATTAGAACAAATAGGAAGAATACTAGATAGAGCTCGCCACATGAAATTCAAAAATTTACCCGAAAGCTGGATATTCCATAACTTTTGCCATAAAATTGAAGCAATAGGACTTGTAAAATTACCGCTTTCATATAGTAGACGATATCCACTTTTTACAGAATAAAAGCCTTTTTTCTCCTTACACCACACCCAATAGTTAGGTTCTTGCTTATGCGGGATAAGAATTCTTTTGGCAAGAGCACAGTCCCTTGCATTAAACATAAACTCCAAAACCTCTATATCCTATTACTGCCCTGCAGTATCCATAAGATCCCGAACCATAAAATCTTCTATACCAGTATTATTTAAGCTCAAAACATATGGGTTTTCATCAGGGAGCCAAGGGCTCGACCATACTAGGGTAGAGAGCCCATCACCAATCCATCTAACACAACCAGCCCCTAATAAACCTTGCGCTGCCATAATGCTTGTCCAAACAAAGCTAGGATTTTTTCCTTTCTCTGCCTGTAAGAAAGAGCAATGAAGATATAAGTCATAGTGTTCAAGAACCTGTTGAAAGCCTTCTATCAACCATCTAGGCTTCTACTTTCATTTCCTCTACAAAAGCCCTTTTAGCTGCTATCTTTTTAATCAATCGTCCACTTTTTCCTTCTCAAGCTCCTGAATTCATCAACCAAACCCTCAACACTAGAGGATGGAAATTTCTGATGGAGTCAGCACTGTCCAAATATAGAATAATTAGTATTGCAAAAACGCCCAGTTGTTGTTATAGAAACAGAGCACAAGAACAAAAATAGAAAATTAATTAGTGAGAAAGAAAAACCACTTTTTTTTACTAATTAGAAGCTTAAATTTATCAATTTTAGATGCAGATTGAGATGAAAATGGTAAATATTCTTCTTCTTCTGGTTTTTCTGCTTCAATTAGTTGGTACAGTTTGGGTTCTAGAAGAATTTCAACTAATTCAGTTAAAGTTTATAAAGACTTTAAAGAGAAATTGAAAGATAATGTAGTGCTTCCTTTTCCAATTCCATGGAGAACAAGATCTAGAAGAATGGAAATGAAAGGAAGAAAGATGGATAAGAAATATAATCCTTCACTGTAATTGTCAAGATAGCGATGGAGGAGGAGAAGAAAACAAGAATTAGGAATTAAGGATTGGGTACTGTGCTGAGTTTAGAGAAAATGGTGCGTTTCAATCAATATTAGAGGCTCAGGTTAAATTAACCCAAGATGGTTTAGGTAAGACACACTATAATAGTGTTATATTATAAAGCCCTAACTGGTTTTTAAGTTAGGGTTACAATATATCTAAATTACTGAGTTGGGGTGTTCAAGGAACGAAAGTGAGTTTAGAGGGATACCGTAACAGATTTTAAAAGGGGGGGGGGGGGGGGGGGGGTTTTTAATTTTTTAAGATACCCCAAAAAAAAAAAAAAAAT
>CANUEP010127235.1:0-208546 GCA_947857235.1 Jatropha podagrica | reverse complement strand
GAGCTATGGCACAATCTACTTGTGAGTTAATTTGGATTCGTCAGTTGTTAGAGGAAATTGGCTTCAAGTCATCCTTGCCTGCAAAGTTATGGTGTGATAATCAAGCTGCTCTTCACATTGCATCAAATCCAGTATTCCATGAGCGAACAAAACATATCGAGATTGATTGTCATTTCATTCGTGAAAAGATGCAACAGGGTGTTATCTCTACAGGACACGTTAAAACAAGTGAACAGTTAGGAGATATCTTTACAAAAGCTCTAAATGGACCTCGGGTTAACTATCTTTGTAACAAGTTGGGCATGATTAATATCTATGCTCCAACTTGAGAGGGAGTGTTAAGGATTAGTTGTAAATAGAACTCTATTAGGAGTTGTAAATAGAACCCTATTAGAAGTTAGATTTCTAATAGGTTTATAGTATCATGTATGTATATATATATGTGTCCCTATTGATGAATTAAAATAAGAAAATATTTTTCCATAATAAACTCACAATCACAAAGTCGGCAAATTTCTGGAGTTATCTGAACCTTTTCAACTGTCCAGTTCCAACAACAATAAAGCCTACTGGAAAAGTTTAAGAATGATAATTCTCATGCATTTTATGAATTGGAACAAATTTATAGAGAATCAACTCAATAGAAAGCCACATGAAATTTCTAAAAGGTTCCTAATTGAATTTTTAAATGACAAACAGCCTAAGATAACAATTTCAAGAGCAAATGTCACACATTCAAGTGGATGCAAAACTGGCATGAGTCAAGGCACCTGGGTATTTGTTTTCTTGCGGCAACAGTTTTCTGCTTTCCATTACTGTTCATTTCCATTTTCAGTTTTCATTTTTCATATGGAAACTGAAAAACAGATTCATTTTTACTTTCATTTTTTGCTTAATTAACCAGTCAATATAGGTTTCAAGGCCAAAATAAAATGATGTTTGAAATGCTAAACCTCCAATACAGAAATTTTACACAAGAAAGTGGACTCTAAAATTTGTTTCTTACCTAACCTTGTGCATTGCTTGATTGATAATACCACCCCTTCTTAAACTAGTGTACTTTTTCTGCAAGTCTTGTTCTGCTGGGGACACTATGGAATCTTTGTGTAAGCCTCTAAGAGTGTCTGAAACCCTTAACATGCCCAACACTGGATCAAGGGCCTCACAACATAAGTCTAACAAGAGGAATTTATCACACTTTACAACTTCATATAGGCACTGCGAACCATGATGAATCAACAAACAGAAAGGTTAGCTCCCTGGTGAGAAATGACTAAACTAAAAGGTAGTAGCACCCAGTTATGAAGATAATCATTATGGGCCCTTCTAATAAAATTGTAACATGTCAAAAAACCATTATCAATTTGACCGTCATAATCAAACTTTGGTGCATAAGTGCCTCAAAAGAAAACATAGCAACCTTACAAATTGATTTTAAAGGGAGAAAAAAAAAAACACTATACACAAGAATATGAAGCTTGTACAATGCCTATCAGGAGCCTCACCATAACTATAGTGCTCCACTGCTTTTGCAATTTCTTCAATTCTGACAACCCATGGACCAAAGTATCACCATTTTGTTCAGCCATCTTATTTCTGGCCATAGATTTTGCAGTTCAAGTCAATAATAAACTTCGTCATACCAATATTTGGCTTGCCTACTGAAACATATTAAAAGAATGCTTTGAAGTACCTCCTACAAGATGGAAGATCAAAAGCACGCTTGAGCACAATTGCTGGTGATAATCCATAATTTTCACCTTCTAGCACCTTCAATGGTGGACATCAATAGGAAAAGAAAAGTTAAATAGAAGAAATGCCAAGCATTGATAATATCAAGCAACTAGGGTTTTATAATTGAAAGCAAAAGAAGCAAGAAACTAGCAAAAATAAACTCAGAAGTTGTACACAATATAACATTTCAAAGCAATGTTAGAAAAGCAAAACAGTATAGTGATTGTTAGTTGGTATATATGTTATCAATGTCCAACTTGGTGCATGCTTAGAATAAAAAGGAATAAATTGATCAAAAAATGATGCCTCCTGTGGATCATCAGAAGCAGAAAATATTCGCAATGGTTTAATAGCTTTAGATGTCATGGTAGCTGATATTTGTCAAAGCATATAGAATCATATGATACTTGATAAATGCTTGTGCCCATAGCATAACGTTTGTCCAAACATATGTAAAGTTAGACATAAGGTAACAAGAGAAGAAAAGAAAGAGAAAGAGAAAGATCCCTGAAAGTTCATTGCAGAGAATTCAACAAAATGAATAGATCATTAGATATGTGTACTCGGACTAGGGAAAAGAGCAGGAAATAACCTGACTGTCCTCTTCAAGAAGAAACCATGGGAGGATGAAGCTTAGAGGTTCCATGGAGAAGTGCTGAGCACATGCAATCTGAAAAGTATTTTCAACATAACTTCATCAGTTAATTACATTCTCCAGTGAGGAAATTCTAGTTCTGACAGTTGACAAAACCATAGAAGATAAATTCCGAACCTTTAAAGCTTTTATGAAAGACGTTATGGTCCCATCCTGGCACACAAAATAACTTCTCATAAAAACAGCCACCTTGTGGCTTATACAGAACCCAGAACACTGCTTCACAAGAACAGCCTCGACAATTGCATCCATCCTCTCTGAAGGGGTTCGCAAAATGAAATTACAAGGACACAAATGATGAAGCATATTTGAAGGAAGTATATTCCTCAGGGCATCAAGGGTTGTTGCAACTCCCATTATTAAAATCACTGGGATTTTTAATATCCATTCACTGGATAAGAAAAACGAAATTACACCAAAACTATATAAAGAAACCACAAAATTGTGCAAAGGATCGAATAAATGAAAATGTTGTAGGAAATTGTAATTCCAATTTCACGAATTACCCATCCAATGCTGCAATGATCATAGCATCATCAGAACCCATAACTTAAGGATTAGGAAAGTGAGGCACAATTTAGCATATAAAAAGAGAAATGAAATATTAACCAAATAAATCCCCATATTGAGGAAAACAAGGAATGGAATAAACACAAGACGTACATAGAGATCGGGAAGATGATGACAAGTTGCACCAAAGTACCTCAACATAAGGATGAAATCAGACAAAACAGACCCACAACATCGCTCCAAATCATCTATGATTACAACAATGGGATTGTTACAGTTTCCTTGTTCTCTATACCATGTTGCTAAGATGGAAATATCAGGTGCCTGCACAAAAGGATTATTACACATAAGCATAAACTGCACAGATCTTCAAGAAAAAGCTTTTGACTTCTATCGAGGATATGAGGCTGTAACTTCTTACATCCAAAGTAACCATTACAAGCTGCCTCAATAAACTTCTTAGACAGCCGCCAATGCCATTTTTCACCGAGAAGTCCAATGAGGAGAGATTAGCCACATGGCATCCTTTAGATTTTAAATGCAAGCCAAGCTCTTCAAATGTTAGTAGATCATCAACAAACTCCATATTCTCTGCCAATCATTTTTCCAATAAATAATCCATTATGGTCAAGTAAGGACAAGAGCGTCCAAAAATAAGCAACAGCGCATATCAAATAGGATATAAGCCATGCATAAGAGTACTAGATAATTTTTTTTTTTTTGAAAAAGAAAAATAGAAAGAAGGAAATAAAATAAAAACCATAAAATATAGTCTTAAAGCAAGTATCTATTACGAACAGATAGCTGCTCATCTAAGGCATGTGCTCTTCCCAGATGCCTGTAATTTCACATGCTTCAATTACCCCCACTCTCCAAAAAGAACCAAAACCAGCAAATAAGTTTACACCACTCAAACTATCTTATTAAAACTTTTACTCCAAAGTTAGAAGAACTATCTTAGGTACTGGAATGATAAAGATATCAATAAGACAAGTATCCATAATGGTGTGACTATCATTGTACATTTCAATGTTTCTCGCCTAAACATCACCAAAAACATTTGCAAAGATTAAATGATTTCTAAAAACTTATTGTGTAATTCAAGTTCATTAAAAAAATCCTGCCCAAAAATAGAATCAACTCCTTATTCCACCTTCTCTGACAATAACTCAAACTGAAATGACCAATTGAAGAACTTACTGGTAAGAACCACCCCGGTGAAGACTTGTTTAGAAATAACACCTTGCACAAGAGGAAAAGGCCGAGTTGCTTCATGAAATGAAGGTGTTCCAAATGATGTAATGGTCTTGAAGGACTCGCAAACCCACTGATGAATTTCATTGAATGCGGTAGCATTGAGATTCCTCAAAACAGCCTGCAATTAGGATTATAAATTCGTTCTTTAACAGAAACATCATAACCATTAAAGCAAAAGGCAAGAAAAGGATCAGAACAGAGAGACATACTTTGATGGTTGACTCAATTTTTGACCAAACAGCCTCAAAAGCCTCCATACGCTTGGCGACATATTGATAATCATCGCTGTCTTCAACCTTCTCAATCTCTGTGTTCTCACCATTCTTAGGTAGTGTTGGAGATAAATCAATTCGCCTCCTGCTTGATTTTTTATTTGATTTATGAGATGATCCTTCATGCAGAACAAAAAAAGGCTGTGGATGAAGACACCAAACTTTAACTAAATTACTGCTTCATTCAAATTCAAATAAAATCAAGGAACAAAAATAATCTCCATATCTTCAATTTTCTTAAAGCTATACTTCCACATGACCATTATTTCACAACTATTCTCCTTTTTTTTTTTTCTAATTCTTCTACTTCTGTTTCTAACTCGTACCAAAATTTAAAAATAAATGTATATAAACAAATCAAATATAATGATTTCTTCTAATTTTATCAGGAAATGCAGAGACAGGGAGAGGCAAACCTGGAGATTACTCTCTGTGACGTCCGCTGCCAGAAGATGCGGCGAACCCGTTGCTGTTGCTTTTGCTGTTGCTGTCGCTGCCGTTGATTGTGCCATTTGCAGGAAGAGATAAAAAATGGGAGAAAATTTGTGTATCGTTAGGGTTTTAGTAGCTTCTTATGCGATTGGATCCTATTCTATCATTTTGGCGGGAAATACCTGTAAAGCAAACCGATGTCGTTTTGTTTTCCCTAGCTTCGTAGAGAACTAGCCCAGCCCATCAACCCGAAAAACCTATATGCGAATCCATTATGTGAAAGAGAAGTCTTTATTCAATGCAGGAAAAGAAAAACAAATAATTCAGATAAATGTTTATATTTAATCATAATAATAGTTATTAATTGAAAAACCTTTATTTAATGAAAAATTAGTTAATTTGCCCAACTGTGTTGAATTTCTGATATGATTTTAAATATTCAAATATTGAGTTTTCTATTTTATTTTATTTTATGGCTACGTTGTTATTATTATTATTTTGAGGCTCACACTTGGAATATTGCCATTTACGTGCAACCATGTGCATAGTCTTACACTGGATATTACATGTTGGTAGCTAGTTACTTTCTCTGTTTCTATATATGGAGAGAGGGACATAGAGAGAATTGGACATCATGAGATGCCAAGTTTAGGAGTTTGGTCTCACAAAGGGGGTTTCAAGAAACAATGATGGTTGCTTTGAGAAGAGGTATTCTTGTCATAGTTTTCACTTTTAGCCAAGCATTCTTGAGTTCTTTTGATATTAATGTACGGACAAAATGATATCTAAGGAGAGAAGTTTCTTTCTTTTTCCTTTATTCGTTTTAAGTGAATCTATTTAAAATGAATTTTTCACAATGAATATTAAAACAAAACGAGAGATACCCAGAAAATAATTGTTTTGAAATCAACAAATTCTTTAAATGCATATAAAATAATTTAAAAAACTCTATTTTATATAAATTTTGAATATTAATCAATTGAAATTATTTCTAAAATAATTTTTTACGTTGAATACGAATTTTAAAATAAAAGTTTAAATAGTTACTATATTCTTTTTCATTCTAATTTATAATTACAAGTATAAGAATTTAGTTTTTTTTTTTTCTTAGCACTACTTCATTTGCCTATGAATATAAGAATATCAAAAAGTAATAATAATATATATATATATATTTTTTTTTTTTTAATTTTACCCTTATTTATATGATATGCAATAACCATCTCTATAATTTTTTTAAAAATAATGTATTTAAATTAAAGAACACTATATTATATAATTTAGAGAAATTAACTGTTTCACAAATCATTATGTAATAATCTCCGGTGATATATATTTATGGACGGAAGGCGTAAATTTTTTTTTTTTTTTAAATCCTTCATATTTATGGAGTTTGGAATTCCAACCAAATGGTCTATCATTATCAGAAATGGAGGCAATGTAAGAGAGAGAGTGAAGGGCAAAGCTATCAACCCCATTACATGGTTCCTCCATTCTCACTCAATTAGATAGATATGACAAACTTCAAGGCTATTGTTGTATTTTAGGCCCAGAAATACTTAATTGCTCATCAAGCATCATCCTCCTATGACCACATAATTTTGCTGCCTGCCTTCCAACACTCCATCAAAACATTAAAAGACTTCACATCATACGCAACAACCATGAAATTTCTTTATTTCTTTTTTTATAATTGAAGTATATTATCTGTCCAACCAAATACATTTATTTCAATATAAGAGGGGGAAAATATTATTTATAAGCAAAGAGAATAACTTTTGTTTGGAACTTTTATTAGTTTTTTAAAGAAAAATAATAATTTGCCGATAGAGCAGAGTATTATCACAATATCCTCCAAATCAGAAATATAAATATAATATTATGTTTAAAAATGATTTTCCAAGAAGAAGAAAAAGAAAAGAAATACCAATGACATAAATTTTTAATTAAAAAAAAAATAAGTTGGCAAACGCCTTGTCTTGGTCCCATATTTGTTAGTCAATTTGATTACAGGGGCAAAAAGGACATGAAACTATGATGTCCTATCCCCCTCTAACCAAAATGTGAAGCTGGGTCCACATATGAACCTAGTATATCGTGTAAAGTATTAAAATAATATTAAAAATATATATAAATTTTATTAAAAATATATATAAATTTTATTTTTAATATTATTTTAATACTCCTGTCATTTATCATTTCCCATATCAACTATTTCTAAATTTTTACTACTGCGTGTCTTTAAATAATTTAATGATGGAAATTTTTATTTTGTTATTTTTTTCCTATTAATGGATAAGACAAAAGTAATCTTGTATCACATTTATTTTGTTTATTTATCCAATATATATGTACTCACTTCAAGAATTAATCATTACATTTTTATTACAATAAAATAAAAGCAAGAAAAATAAAATAAAAAGAATTTGTTTTTTATATATAGTGGGACAGTGACCTAAGCATGGTTGGTGAAAGGTCAATTCCTTGCTTCTTGTGTACCAATTTCTCCTTCACCTAAAACTTGAACAGTGGTTGACCAAGCATGTCTCTTATAGTAATAACACAGTATTTAATTATTTATTATACATGGAAAACAATTTTCCCAAGCTTTTTAAAACAATTAATTAATGGCCCAGAGGCATAAATGGAGACTACCTCTTTTCTTTACACTTATTCAATCAATAATGACATGTAAATATTTAACGAACTGTAAGATTTAAAAATATAAATGGAAAACTTATAACAATTTCGACCTCTGCATAACAAGTACAGTTAATATTTAAAGTTATTAAAATATATTAATATAAAAATATACATTCGTATAATGTGCTTACTAAACAAATATTTTTTAAATAAATAAATTATTTATTTTACCAAAATTATTAGTCCCTCCGTACTAAAAAAAAGATAGTCCATATACTTTTATTTTTTATATTATAGTTTATTATACTGTTATTAATTTTATCTTATTTTTTAATAATTTTTAATTATTATCTTAATATAATATTTATTTATATATTATTTAAAACAGACATATTGAGAAAATTATATAAATAAAATTATGCTCTTATTTTTCATTCTGTACAATTTTACAAATTTTGAAACTATGACAGTAAAGTTTTAAAATAGATGATACATCATACAAGAAGAAGAAGAAGACAAAGTTAAAAAAGCTGCAGTAGAAAAAAGAAAAAAAAATGTAGATATATATATATATGATTTAGAAAGGATCCAAAGTTTGTTAAAATGAGCAATGGGACACATCAAACGTCTTTGCATGGCATCAATGTTGTACGTGCTTGTTCAAAAAAGGTACACTTCCCTCTAACTGTACTAATTATTTTAGGATAAACTATTATTTAGTAGGTTTAATCTCAATTTTAATTTTATATTTTTCACTAAATAACTGAACTTTTCCAAATTATTGGATGATTAAATTATTTAATTCTTCCATCATGTCTATCATTAAGCGAGGGAAATAAAAATAATAATATTATTATTATATTAAATGTAATGGACTAAATACTCAAATATTCTAAAACATTTAACTGTAAAATCTTACTTTTTAAATATAATTAGAATTAAATAGTTTAACAAATTTTAAAAATTATATGACTGTATATTTAAATTCTAAATTAAGGACTTCCAATGGCAATAACTCATTTAAGCATATGCAATTTTTCATAAAAGTGAAATACAGCTCCAGCCTTTTATGATTTTAAATTTACTGAAGGTGTCAGGTCTTTTATAAAAGACTGTTGGCTATTGGTTCTCTAGCCATTAGAGGTTGTTTCCCAAATCACTAATAGCTCGAGACACGACCTTTTTTCATGGGTTTAAGTATATTCCATGAAAAATAAAATAATTTATATTTAAATAATTTTGTTATTAATTAGTATATTGAAATTAATTTAAAATTTATAAATTTCAAAAATATTAGGATTAACGAGTTATAGAGATTTTGTATTTTTAAATTTTATAATTGAATTTAAAAAATATAAAAAAAAGATCAAATGTGATGGTCATCCGTAATTAATGATAGTGGCTGATGATAATCGGTAATTCGTAATGGTGATCATTGATAATTTGTGATTAATGGTATAGTGATTATTAATAATTAATGTAAATGTGTATTTATAATATTTTAATAATTCTATCATATATATATATATATATATAATTCCAACATTTAGAGTCAAAAAGAAAAGTTACACCAAGTCTTTTAAAATAAAAAAAAAAAAAAATCTTCAATTGAATCAAAATCTCTGCTTGAATTAAAAGATGTTTTGCTTGAAAAAAAAGCAAAAATCAAAATTTGATTCTCGTGTTATAAGAATAGTAAAAAATAAACGAATTATGGAGAAGAAATTTTTTATATATAAATCCATAACTCATGCATTCAAATATAAAAAAATACAATGTCTCAATTTCCATAATATAGTATTCTTTTTATATTAATATGAATCGCTGGCTATACAATATATGTGTATAAATCAGAATTGATGGTTTTAAATTTTCAACCGTTGATTGAGAAGAGGAATAATTTATTTTATTTCTACATATATAGTTATTTTATAATATAAATAAAAGAAGTTATTGGTGATAAAATGAAAATACGAGTGGTCCATGTAAATTATGAATTGGTTTTGAGTCCAATTGACCCACCAATACATGTATATAATGATGATACAAAACCCCGAAAATGGCAAAAGTTTTTATGGACCCCACACTATTCTTCTTCTTTATGGGCTTTTCCTTCTGCCAATCTTTTCCATCGGACCCACCCATCGAATGTCACCTCCATTCCGGCAAGCAACCGGTGACTTTCTCACTGGTTTACCGGCTGGTGTAGGTTACTGATTCGTGATGATTAGCTTGGTTTTAGCTTTTCCTTTCATTTTCGGGCCTGATGGGCCCATCCTCTATCCAGCCCATCACGTGTGGTTGCTGTCAGGTAAAGCCGTAAAGGAGGAGACAGGGGGTACAAGAGCCGGGGAAAATTATGGGGATTGAGAGATCTAACGCACCTTCTTTTTATCTTTTTTTTTTTTTCATTAAATTTGTTTTTATTAATTAAATTATGTTAGATTTGGATTATTACTCTAATTTGTAAGAAAAATACATATTTTATCAATAATTGAGGCCTTACGAGGGGTCATGAATCACCCTTTAACTTCAAATGTCATATACAGATTTGACTTGTTGATATATTTGTATTTTGACGTCATAAATATGAGCATTTGCAACATTTGGAGTAAATAATTTGTTAGAAATAATTCTCTCTCTAATAAAATGGCGGGAATAATTTTTTAATAACTAAATATAAAATAAAATGACAGATATTGTTCTATTTATTTTTCTACTATGAATTTATAACGTTGGTATTTTTTTAGTTTATATTGATATTATTTTTGGAAATTGTGATTTTATCTTATATTTTATTACTATGTGCAATATTGCGCCTGCATTTATAAAAAATTATAATTTTATCTCTATCTTTTATTTTCATTAGACTGTTATATTATTATGTCAATTTTTTAGATTTTTTTCAATAAATTATTATTTATTCCTGTATTTTACCAAAATTAACTAGTAAGTCCTTGTTTTTATCGTGTATTTTATCACTGTATTTATTGATTATTTAATATCTATAAAACTTGATTCATTTATTTTAATATTTAATAAAAAGTATAAAAAAATGAAATAATGATATATTAGTAGTGATAAAATACAAAAAGTTACATATTTTGAAAAAAATACAAGATAAAATAATGATTTTTCCTGAAATTAATGAACTCGAAGTTTTAACCGATAAAAACCTGATTTTGAAGAAAATTTGAAAAGATTAGTCCTATATATATATAAAAAGATAGAAATAAAAGAAATAATGAGATTACATATAATAGTTTTAGTGAAATTTAAAAAATTATAAAATATTTTTTTGAATAATTGATAATAATTTACATTTTATTAAATAACATGCTTTAATTTTTTATAAATTATGATATTAAATTATTGATCAATTGATTTTTTTAATAATTTTTATTAATTGATTTAAAAAGTTTACATTGGACTAAATCTCGATTATATTTTAAGAATTCAAATATTAACTTACGGCGGAAAAAACAATGACACCATGCATTAAGAATCCATTTGAAATAAATAAATTTTATAAAATTTTATAAAATTTATTTAAAATCTAAAATTTTATATTTAAAATAAAAAATATAAAAATTTAAATTCTATAAATTAAATTTCACGGAATTAAGCTTAATTCATAGAATTAGGTTAGCTTAGTTTAAATTCTATTAAAATTATTAGAATTTGTAAATAAATTTCATATATTAATTTTTTAATATTTATATTGACTAAACTACCCTTTCATCTCAAATATTATCGATTAAATTATCTCTATTTATTTTTTTTAGTATTTTTTTAAAAAAGTATGAAGTTGCTATTACATATGACTATAATTATATATTAAATCTAAATAAATTTTTAATATATTTTAATCTATTAATAAAAATTTTAATTTTATTGTTTTTTCTTGATTCTTATGACAACATGAGAGGTAAGAGATTTCGAATTTGAATTTTTTTTACCATAAAAATTTTATTAATTTTGTAAATCAAAAAGGAAACTACTCTTCTTGTGTAATCTATCGTGTTATTTTGACACATTGAACATTTTAATAAACAAAAATTAAAATAGCTCGACTCTTACAAAATTAAAAGGGGTAAAAATGATGAAATTTATCTTTTTTTTCTTATAGTTATTGTCATATAAATGTTGTTTTCAATTAATTTTCATAAATTAACTATTTCTATAGTATAAAATGTTATTAAGGAAATATTAAAATTTAAATTAAATGTTTAAAATTAAATTCGTGTGTAACAAACCTATAACTCATATCACCTAAAAAGTACTTATATATTTTACTTTGAAAATTGAAAATTGTTCTACCTGTTTAAGTGTTCTTATATTTTTCTAACACTTTATTTTAAAAAAAAAGAACAATCAGAGTGTTAATGAAATCATAAAACAATGACTGAAATGTTAATAAAATTTATAAGTTGGAAATCTTATAGTTAATTTGAACATAATTTGAGAATCAATTTTTTAGTCAATCGACATTTAAGATAAGTTATTTTCGATAAAATAATTAACATGTTAACAGAATAATAAGTTAAGAGTCTCAAAGTTAATTTTGAAAATAGATGTTCTCATGTGTTAATTCGACTATAATTCACATACCAACTTATTAATTTTTCTGTACATATATATATATATATATAATTATATAAATTTAACATTAAGTAATTTACCAACCACTTAACATGGGGTGGGTCCAAGGCATTAAACCCACATCCTGTGAAGAAAAAAATAAAGTGCATACACAAACAAATACAAATACACAAAAACGATCACCTACACTTACCTACAACATAGTTTAGGTAGTTGGCAAAGTAAAAAATAAAAAAATAATAATTGCAGACATACAAAATCCTTTACCTTTTGACAAGAAAGACTAGTAAAGAGCTTAAACCTGAACAAAACCTTTGGTTTAGTGATTAAGTGATCACTAAAACTAAATTAGTAGTTGAAACTTTATTATTAATGCAATGCCTCCCCCCGATAAAATCAGACCAAACTTGGCCTTGAGGATCCCCTCCTCACAGACACTGCCCCCCTTTCCCAACACAACAACCTACACAGACACTGAGACTGTGACACACGCACACACATATATACACACGCCTACATACTAAATGGCTGAGACAGAGGCTGATCTGTGTCCCATGTCCCTCTTTCCTGTCCTGTTCTATGTTTAAGCTTCTGGGTCTTAAGATATCTTTAGATATAGTGGTAATAAAGAATATATAGTGACTAGTGGTAGTATAAATAGAAGAAGTGGTGGTGGTGGTGGCGGTGGAGATGAATAGTGGTGGTATTGGAGTGGGTGGTGGAGGTGGGGGTGGTGGGGGGGCCGGGGGAGTGACAGGAGGGATGGGGTCAGGTGCTTTGGCAATGAGGTCTCCGTTTACAGTGTCTCAGTGGCAAGAACTGGAACACCAAGCTTTGATTTTTAAGTACATGATGGCAGGTTTGCCTGTGCCACCTGATCTTGTGCTCCCCATTCAGAAGAGCTTTGAGTCCATTTCTCATAGATTCTTCCACCATCCCACCGGTAAAAAAACTTTATGTATTTTTTTATGTATTTATTTATATATATGTATCTGTGTCTGTGTGTTTTTCTATTCCCCTCTCATTCTCTCTTTTCTTGGTCACCTGACTTTTAGTTCATTGATTGAATTTTTTCGTTCTATTGGTGCTTGATTTGATTTGGGAATCTTCTTGTGTATCCCTCTCTCTCTCTCTCTTTAGAATACAAGTTTGGTTTTGGTTGATAATAATTATGTTTTTTTAGAACAAATCTGTCTTGTTCATCAAAAAGCATTTCTTTTGTTTGCTTGCTTTTTTTTTTATGCGTTCTGTTTTGGATTGGGTAGATGTAGACAAGGAATGAATAGAAGTTTGAAAAGAAAATGGTAATTTTCAGTGGGTATTGTTAAGTATGCTTCGATTTTTTTCTTATTTAATTTTTAAATTTAGAGATAGAAGATTGGGTAGTTGTTTTTTATGATTGTCTTTGATCTCAGTAGACATCAAAACACCTTTTTACACCAGAAGTTTTTTTTGACTAGGAATAGCATTTGGGATTTATGTTTTAGGCATTACTTGATCAGTAAAATTAGCTTTTTCGGGATAAAGACTGGAGATTTTTGCACGTTTACAAAATTACTGTAAAAGAAAAAGTTCAATGTCCGAGTGATTTTTGTTTTGGCACAAACTTTTCTTGCTGAGTCCATTTCATTGCCCTTACATTTTATTTCTTTTTTTTATATATGCATAGAGTTGAAGATTTTATTCTTTATTCCGAGCATTTCAGACAATCATATTCCCCTTCCCCTTATGGGTTTACTAATTGTTGATATCAGAAGATGCTTACAACTGATTTCTAATTATCCACATGATATTATTAATTTATTGATGACAAATGCAGTTAAGTTCTGCTATAATTTGTTGATAAAGTATTTTTTTGATTGTGAAGGTTATACCGTTCTTAGTATAATCAACAATCAGGTTCTGATCATTCATGATGTTTTTCTTTATATAATATCACGAATTTTGCAGTGGGTTATTGCTCTTTCTATGGGAAGAAGGTTGACCCGGAACCAGGGCGATGCAGGAGGACTGATGGAAAGAAGTGGAGATGCTCCAAAGATGCATACCCGGACTCCAAGTATTGTGAGCGCCACATGCACCGTGGCCGCAACCGTTCAAGAAAGCCTGTGGAATCACAAACCATTACACAGTCATCGTCCACTGTGACATCACTGACTGTTACTGGAAGCAGCAGTGCGACTGGAAGCTTCCAGAACCTGCCATTGCATGCCTTTGGTAATCTTCAGGGCACTGGTTCTGGAACTAACCAATCTCATTATAATATGGACTCCATTCCCTATGGAATCCCTAGCAAAGATTACAGGTATTGCTTCTTGTATGCATGTATATGTGTATTTGTGCTGTTACTATGTGCTGCCTGGATGAGCTTGGAAATTTTACAGTAACTTGAAGTTTGATTACGTGAGAGAACAGAGCTTGCTAGCTAAGCACATAAGCCTATATATCATGTTATTCAGGAAATAACATGAAAGTATAATTAAAGTATATGCTTTATAGTGGAAATTTTATATGTTTGTTGTGTACATCATGTTACTTCTTTGCTGTGGGTGAAATTTTGGAGTATAAGGTAGATTTTAGATTATTATCATCTGGATAATGGAAATGTTGCAAACACTTTTGGAGTTTCTTTTAGGCTCTGGGTTCTGGGCCCTGGTGTCTGCAACTTGGAGGAACTTAATAGTGTCACAACAGGATGTATTTTTATTTGTCAGTCTTTCTCTTTCAGTCTGTTACTATGCAGTCTGTTATTTTTGTGGAAATAGTCCAAGAACTCTGACAGCCATTAGAAATTGTCTTCAGAACATCACTGGGTGCAAAATATCAACTCTCTTCAGTTTCTGTCTAGAGGAACAGATGAGAGATAAAAAAAGGGCATTTCTACTAGAATTGCAGTGTAGATGTGTCAATTTTTGCGTGAATTTTGGTGTTTCTGTAGAAACCTATCTAGAGTTTGTTTGTTGTTTAGTTAAGTTTCAGGCAGCTTAGGTTATTCCTGCAAACCAATTTACTTCCTTGTACTATGCAGGTGAAATATTTTTATATTTACTCTTTTTAGGTGCTGCTCCCGTCTTTTGGTTTCTCAAACATGTTGTCCTCTGCAGTAAATTCTGGAAAGATTTATATCTTCATACTATTTCAAAATTTAGAATTTGTTGGACCCATTGATTAATTTTGTGGTAGGAATTGAAGGAACACTCGTGCACTTTAGGCTGCAGATGAGTTACTGGAACTTGCCAATTTTTTGCTGGCTTAAAATTATGGGCCCTGATGTCCTTGATGAGAACTGTCAATATCTGTTGTCTTCGCAGAAATTATTTTGCATCTTTTCTTTTGTCTCAAATCTCTGCTTAAGAACTTTCCATTTTTGCTGTTACACTTGTTAGTGGAATTCTGACAAGCACTTGGAACTGTCTTGTGTGGCAAAACCAGTGGCTTCTTCCTCTGCTTGTTGAAAAATATAAATAAAAGGAGGGTGGGCTTACTTTTTTCTTTAACCAAAAGAAAATTTATGTTAGAAGGATTAGATGCCTGATATCTTTTGAAGAAAGCCAGATGAAATGTCATTCTGAAGATGAGGTGTTCAAGGTGACTGTATAAGCTACTCTTTTTATTATCCGTCTGCAATGAATTACTGCTAAATAAGCTGTTATGATGTCCAGGTAATGTTGCCTGTTATTCTTCACATTTATCTCCTGTTCCCCACCGATCATCCACCTTTTCTCTTTGGTCACTAAATTGTTAAAACTGCTTATCAACAATTGGTAGATGCAGAACATTATATCAGTTGCTTTTCTGTGTCTGAAGAAACTCTGATAGATGACTAATCTTTTAAGGATGCCAAGGGAATTCCATCCTTCAATATGAAGCTTCTCTCTTATTCTCTGCTTTGCGCTTTGTACCATAATGTCTTGACAGCTTGTGTAGTGGAAAAGCCACCAAAAAGTAGGTGTTACTGTGTCATTAGCTTTTAGCTTCTGATATTGTATTGTTACTAGATATGGCAATGCTTGTTGGGATAATTTTCTGGTTTCGTCCTTTGGCAATAATCTGATAATTGTTTTAACCCCATATGAAAATAGCTTTTGAAGTTGTGTGCTTATATGTTTTTACTCGGCCTATCCTTTAGTTGAATCTTTGGGAAAACTTACCCTCATCTTCTTTTCAGCACATAGATGTAGAGCCGTGAGTCCATGACCTTTTACTTCGTCTGCCATTACCCTATGGATCCAAGATCTGTGTAGCCTCTAGTTTCTTGCGTTTTCTGTTGCTTCTTTCTTGCTAAGGTGTGCTTTTTTCTGTACTTTTTTTAACTTGGTTGTAACTGATGCCATTATAAACGCAGGAATTTTGGTTGTTACAGAACTTGATAAAGAATGCAGTACATTAATTTCTGCAATGAGAGCGACTTCTGTTCTTTCTTTGAAAGGAAATAACTTAATGATATATATTATGCTAGTGAACGGTTTTAAATATTTTCTTTTTGTTTGTTGATTCATTTATTCTTGTGGAAATTTGTTTTCCGACAAGTTATACATGTAAGGAAAACTTGTTTTGCTACTTTTTGTGTCACATTAATTACGGGCATGTCAAATATAATCACTGATAGTATTTTGACACTGAATTGGATAACAAGTGAGAAAGTTGTTGTGGTAACATCAATATGAAAGTGCACATCTAGTTTTCTAGGACCATAACTGCAATTTTAGTGCTATCCAAATTGGTTCAGGTAATTGAATACCTTCTGGTCATTCCTTGTTGCCTTATCTGGCAGCAAAATCTCTTTATTTGTTCTTCTATTTAGAATTGATTGCTTTGTCTCGACTAGAGTCAAGAGGGGGCCTTAAAATGATTTTCTTAATTTGAGATTCAATTTTAAAAGAACATATTCCTCTTAATGAATGACGAAACAGGTATGCTCAAGGACTTAAGCCTGAGGTTGGTGAGCATAGCTTCTTCTCTGAAGCTTCAGGCAGCCACAGGGGTCTCCAGATGGAGTCACAGCTAGATAGTGCGTGGCCTCTGATGCAATCCAGAGTCTCGTCATTCAGCACATCCAAGTCAACTGATAACAACATATTGCAGAATGATTATCCCCAGCATGCATTTTTCAGTGGTGAATTTGCCTCTGGGGAATCTGTGAAGCAGGGTGGTCAGTCTCTTCGACCATTCTTTGACGAGTGGCCTAAAACACGTGACTCTTGGTCCGGCCTTGAAGATGATAGATCCAACCCAACCTCATTTTCCACAACCCGTCTTTCAATATCAACTCCAATGGCTTCGTCTGACTTGTCCACGCCAAGTTCTCGTTCACCACATGGTGAGTTTTGGACAAGGATTACATTTCCTCTGAAATTCCTTTTCTTTTTTTTTCTAATCTTATTCCTGTCTTTTGATTTTATTCTGTAGATAACTAAGAATTGATGGAGCTGTTACAGAATGTGCTAGCGAATTATAGCAATGTTTAACATGTGGATGCTCGAATCCATTGGATACCTGGAAGTAATTTCATTTTCTATCATGGTTAGAAACTGTTGTGGATTATCTGCATTGATGTTTGTGTAATTGCTACATTTGAAAGCTGTGCAAACTCCAGTTTTAGTTGTGGAATAAAACAAAACAAAACAAAACAAAACTCAAGCTGGTGGTGACTGAGAAAACCCGAAACATTGTGATCAGATTTGTATTGAACCAGCGGGCAACAATTTTTTGGCTTCACTTTGGTTAATTACTTGCTTCTTGCCTTGGTATGTAAAATTGTCAGCTTTTTCAGGAAAGAGTTTCAATTATGTCATCATGCAGATGCAGACGTTAATATAGCTTGCAAATTGAATTATAATTTTATATCAAATAAACATGTGCTAATTATTAATGCGTGTGGGTATTATTTAATTGTTTTTTTAATCTTTATTTGCAAGATTATTTATTTATTTTAACTCAGTTTGTGGTGTCATTCGATAGGAATTTTTTAAAAAATATTTTAGTTTTTACCACGGGAGAAATACCTTTGTTGTGTAGCTAATGTTACTTTCGGCAGCAGATGAATGAGAAAAAGAAAGAACGACAGAAGAAGAGGCAATGAATATCGGTGAGCGTGGCATCGGGAAAGGGTAGAAGGAAGTGACGTCAACCACGAGTGGGGGCCCAAAGACAGCTAGGTGGTGGGGTTGTCACGTGGTGAGGGCATCTAGTGTGAAAAATGGGAGAGAAGTTAAAAGTGGAAACCGTACAAATCGCGTCATTGCGTGCCAGTGTCCACGTCACTCCTCTCTGTCTTTCGTTTGTCTCCGAAACCCCTATAACTCTTTCACGTCATCATCGTCGTCATTTCTGTCTGTCTCTTCACGTTGCCTGGACCATCGTCTGTTTGCCACGTGGGCTTCCCCCCCCTCCCTCCCCTCTTTTCTTCCTCTAACTTTTATCGACTATTATTGATTTCTACTAGGAATGGACATACATATATATAAACAGATTAAAAGCTGACATGGCACAAATATAAATATGAGTGTAGGGTTTGTAATTAAAAAACATTTCAATTCCCCTTAATTAATTTATTGTACTAATTAAATATTTACTTTACAGTTATAGCTTTGAATACCTAAACTAATTGGGATAATAAAATTTTCAGGTTGAAAGGATCATTTTCTATATGTATATATATATATACATACCATCACTGTAAAAACGGATTTGCTATGAACCAATGAACTAATGATATGGTATCTAATTTTCTCTCTCTTGTTTGATTTTTTTTTTTTTAATATTTAACTATTATATGAGTGTGGGTTATATCCAATTATACTAGGCTTTTGGCATTGCTCACTTTCTTCATATTTTTTACTCATGTTTGGATATTAATATATTCAATAATAATTGGATATTAATATATTAGTAATAACGGTTCTCGATATCATATTTTTTTATATTAATATTATACACATTTTATTACTCTAATATATTGATAATTTTTGTTTTATGTTTTTTCAATTGTCATTTTTAAGAGGTAACTTAGTGAATAATTTTGCAATTTTACGAGAAATTACCCATTTAAAATAATTAAAAATGCAAATTTATATAATCATCATTAGTATATCTATGATTTATAATCTATAATTTCATAATATATATATATATATATATATATATATATAAGTACGAATATGGGATATTGGGTTTCTAAAATGACCCCTATGAACTTTCAATTTAATCACTAACAATAAAAATAATTTAGCCATTTGTAAATTAAAAAATTTTTAATTTTATGTATATTTTTATTTCTATTTGAAATTAAATTCTATTAATTCTAATTATGATTTCAATTTATTATTTTTATTTTATATATATATATGTGTGTGTGTGATTTTAATTGTTTTTTACTATCAAATTTTAATTACTTTTTGTTATCAAGAATTTATTTCTTTTTTATTATCGAGAATTATTACTTCAAACTTTTGCTCATTTAAAATTATTAAATTTGCAATCATATTTTTTTATAAGTATTAATCTTTTTTTTTTATAAATTAATCGAATAGCTTTTATTTATATTTTTTATAATTTAATAATCCCTTCATTTTTTTTTTTTTTTTTGTGTTTAGAGTTATAAATTTAATAAAAGTTTTTGTTTACGGATTAGCAATGAAACTTTTCTATTTCTAAATTATAAATTTGACAAAAGGTTCTACTTACGGATTAACAATGTAATTTTTTTCATTTCTAACACTATAACTTCAATTATTTTTTATTAATTAATAAATTTTGTTTCATTCTTCTTTCATTGCTAATAGTTGACAAAAAAATTACAAACGGATTAACAACGAATTTTTTATCCATTGCTAAATTTTTAACAAAAATTAATGATTTTTTTTTTCAAACCTAAAACTCACTGTATATTTCTTTCGTGCCGTATTCTTCCGTACGCATGTTATTTATTTTCTATTTTCTTCCTCCATTTTATTTTATATTTTATTAACAAAGTTTAAATTTTATTTGGATTGTAATATTAATATTTGTAATTATAATATATTTTATTTTTTATTTTTAAGTATTTCAATGGAACTGTGATATATAATAAATCATAATTTTTTTTAGTATAAGGGAAAAGGATTCGAACTTGAGTTTATTATTAAGTTGTATATGTATTTATCACTAGGCTATGTTTTGATGTGCACAAATCATAAATTTTTTGCTAGATAGAAATTCTAAATTTTATTTGTATTTTATTATTTGATTAACAATATCATTAATGACATTTTAATCACATTCTAATTAGAAAATATTGGGTTCTAAAATGTCAATATTATGTTTATGAATTAATAAAAATACTATTCAACACTTTAATTTTATTAGTTGAAAAATAAGTATAGTTTAAGTTTAATTAGTTATGTTAATTTTTTATTTGAATCTAAATTATATTAGACAGTTTGATATAATTTTAAATAGAAAATTATACGGTACTTAAGAAATAAAATAAAATTAAAAATTATAATTATAGTTATTGAAATGATTAAAAATGCATACATATAAAGTCTATTATATATAATTCAAAATTGTCAATTTTATCATATGTAAGAAAAAATGCAACGTAATAATATTATAATATCAATTCTTTTTTTATGCAAGTACCATAAAATATTTCAATATTATATTTAGTCCAATTCTAATAATGATATCCATTTAATATTTTTATTATATTAAAATTATAATGTAACTCTATTTTAATTAGGAACTTGTTTTATCATACCATTATATATATTTTTATTTTAATTACTTTTGACTATTAAGAATTTATTATTTTTTATTATAAAAAATTATTACAATAAATTTTTGCTAATTTAAAATTATAGAGTTTACAATCACATCTTTTTTTTATAGTAAGTATAATTTTATTTGCATAAATTGATACCATAATCTTTATATTTAGTGTTGTATGTACTCTTAATCATGTATTGATTTTATATTTTAATTCTCTCTATTTGTAAATTAATAGAATAATTTTTATTTATATTTCTTATAAGAATTCGTTATTTTGAATCAAATATCTTATTTTTAAATTAGAATGATTTATAGTCAAAGAAAAAATATTAAAAATATTAGATATTATTATTTGTATAAAATAAAAACTAATGCATTGATTATATAGGAATAAAACTGTATTGCAGTTCTTGTATATTAAATTAGTAAGTATAAATTAATCTATATATGTTGTTAATTAATATAATTAATAGAAACATAAATTAGTAATTATATTTTATCCATTATTTATAGAAATTTTAAGAATTATTATAAAAAAATTAAAAGAGTAAATAACGGTTAGATTTTTTTTTTTACTTTAAATTTTAATTTAAAACTTAATTTAAATTATTTTATCAATTTAAAATATTATCATATTTTATATATATTATAAGTAAAAAATTAATAAAAAAAATAAATAATAAGAAGGATTAACGAGTGTAAATACGTGGAACACATATTCAATAAAACGAGTTTATATAGATAAGTGTCTCCAATGCTGAAAAAAAGAAAAATATTATCATATTTTATATATATTATAAATAAAAAATTAATAAAAAAATAAATAATAAATAATATTAATGGGTATAAATATGTGAAATGGATATTTAATAAAGCTAGTATATATAGGTGAGTGCCTCCAATGCTGAAAAAAAGGGGAAAAAAAAAAAAAAATCTTCAAGCAAGAGTTGGTTTTTGTAGATAGCTCTCGTAAATTTTACTTTGTTATCATACTTGGGCTAGGCTAAAATAAGTTAGCTCCTAAGTGATTGCCTCTTGTGTGGATCTAGCCCTTCTCTAGGAAATTAGTCGAAGGGCTTTAATATGGTTCGTCGGCTTATGCAATGGGCCTACAAGGTTTCAAACCAAGGAACCAAAAATCAGAACCTTGCCGATTTATAACAGATCACCGGCCCAAAGTTTAGAAGAAACGTTGAAATCAACAAACAGAAGACGTTTCGTATTCGTTTTTATTACAGAAAGAAACGTCTCGTTTTCATTCCATGGAACAGAACTCCATACGCAGATCAGGAGGAGAGATTTACAAAATTTAGGCAGTGTGTTTCTCCACAGTGTCGTTCTCACTGGACCAACTAAGCAAATCTACAGTAAATTATTTTTTTCTTTTTTCATTTTAGATCCAAAATACTTCAATTATTACTCAACAGAGACGCAGAAATAGCAGAGAAGAGAAATTTTTTACAGATATAGTGTAAGAGAGAGATGGGATGGGGAATGGCGGTTTATGAGGGAGTGGTGGTGGTCGGTTCGCTTTGCCTGTTAGGCTGGGCAGGATTGTGGTTCTTGAACCGAAGACTCTATAAGGAATATGAAGAGAAGAGAGTATTAGTTCAGATCATATTTAGCGTCGTTTTTGCTTTCTCTTGCAATCTGCTTCAGCTTGTTCTCTTCGAGATTATCCCTCTCCTCTCCAAAGAGTAACTTTCTTCCTCCGTTAAAGCTTAATTTTATATTTAGTGCGTGTTTGGTTTCTGAGAGAATCATGTGAGAAAAAAATTTAATGAAGAAAAATTTAGTGCTCGAAACTAGTGGTATGATAGAATAAGGGGAAATTAGAGCTTCAAAACTAGTTGTGGAGATAAGGCGTTATTTGAGAATGTGAAGATAATAAGAAAAATGGGACTAGGAAGTTAAGGATGGAAGCTCTCTTTTTTTGTTATTATTTTTTTCTTTTTCAAAGATGCCGTGGAGTTAATTTGCTGATCATAGATAATTGTATTTCTATTTTTTTGGCTGCAGGTCAAGATGGATTAACTGGAAGGTGGATCTTTTTTGTTTGATATTGTTGTTGGTGTTCATGTTGCCTTATTATCATTGCTACTTGATGCTTTGCAACAACGGTATGTTTTTTTTTTTTCCTTTTTGATATATATATATATATATATATATATATATATATATATATAAAACTCATCCAGGTTGATGATTTTACTTTCTGCTTTATTCCACCGTTAGAAAGATTCTTTGTTGGCCCTTGCATACCTTGCACTAGTAGTTGCTCCTTTAATTGTATTCTGAATGACATTTATAGGCTATGGAAGCTCCTTGCAGCAATGTGCAACTTAATATGAATTCCTTGGGACCGTATAATATGCCTTCTCTAGATTTATAAATCTAATACATGAAGGTTTTTGTTCTGATGTCTTCATTTCTTTATGAACTTGAACTTTAAGAAAATGTCTGCTGTAGTTGATGTCCCTGGTGAACAACCAAATTGGTTTTCATATTACTGGCAAACACATGAGTAATCCTAATCCATGTAAAAGATGCAAATGAGTTTAATTTTAAATATGAAGGAGAGAGGATAGGCAGCTGAATTATTAACCAGATAAAAGATGGCTGACAAGTGTCAAGCCATCGTGATAAGAATTCATTGTTATTGGCCTATTCTTACCGGATATAATTATATGTTGAGAAGTAGAAAATGTTATCTAAAAGTCTGCTGACATGACCTTAATATTTCACTGTATTTTTGTTTAAATAACTGTTTTCAGAAACATTGCTTCAGTAGGAAAGTTCCTGTCAATTTACAATTGCAACTTAAGAAAATCTAGCATTACTTATTTGAGTCGAATTGTATGCATTTATACTTTTCATTTGACAATGTTTAGTTTATTTTTGTCTTGAGTCCAAGTATGGAGGCAATTTATGTGAAAACAATTATTTGGTTGCCTTGCAGTTTTGTTGTTGTTTGGTCGGATATTTTTGTTTTGATGCATAAAGGAGAATTTTGCATCCTTAAATGAGTAATAATTGTTGGCATATGCTTGTCCATGTTTCTAGTATCAGAATGTAATGGCGTTTTTTTAATATATGTATCTATATATTCGTTTTTTAAATATTAAATATATTTAGATATATTTTTCATTAGAAGTTATTTGATGATTGGTTTTTAATTCTCTTGTATTTATTATATGAATTGAATTTTCTCCTCCAGGTGTAAGAAAAGAACGGGCTGCACTTGGAGCCATCTTGTTCTTGCTGGCCTTTCTCTATGCATTTTGGCGCATGGGCATTCACTTCCCTATGCCTTCCCCAGATAAAGGTAACTGCTTATTTTCTTTTGTGTGTGTGTGTGTGTGTGTGTGTGTGTGATGAAAAATATAGTTGGTTCGAATACATTAACTAATTAACTATTGTCATGAAAAATATAGTGTTGAAGTAAACATTGCGGATGTTTTCACTTGGAAGTGTACATGATGAAACAATAATTTCAATTAGAGAATGTTGAAGATTCAAAATGATCCCAAATGGAGCACAATGCTGCATAGAGTTTTGAGGCACAGATTTGAAATAAAATTTGGAAAAAAAAAATTTATGAGTTTGATTATGATTAGTGAAATGTAGTTGTATCTGAAGGCATTGACTTATCTAAATACACAAGCATGGCATGCATGCAAACCTATGTAAAAGATTGTCGTTGTAGAAACCTTTGATTGTTTTTGGAAATCAGTTTGTGGTATTTTTTATATTTATTTTCCCCACTTGTTTCTTTTTCTGTTATGTTGCCTTATTACATAATGAAGGCAAAACATATTTATGATTTAGTTCCTTAACCAGGCAGTCTAGAGAATGCCAAGTGTATTTATGTGTGCAAGACCTTGTCATTAAGGCTTAGCATATATGAGAATGCGGGTTTTTCTTTGTGGCTGCATAATGTCTATTTTTTGTAATATCCAAAGATAATGTGATTTTACTGTCAATTCACATGCCTCACATTCCTTATCTTGATGTTTTTTAATTCCATTCTGAGCCATATTGTTCATAATGAGGAGAGCTCTATTTGCCTTTGTTTGATGTCCTGCACGTTTCTTTGCATCTTCCTTTTGTTTTTGTTATTAAATGATAAATTTGGATACTCAGTTTTTGTGTTTCAAAAAAATTGGTGGATTGACTTCTTTCTGTTTGACTGATCTCAGTTTTTCTTTTTAGGTTTCTTCACCATGCCTCAGCTAGTCAGCAGAATTGGGGTCATTGGTGTGACTGTCATGGCTGTTTTATCTGGTTTTGGAGCTGTGAATTTACCATATAGTTACTTATCCCTCTTCATTAGGTAAGTCAATATTATTGATTATTTGTATCTCTTGATGAAACATCCAACCTCTATTTATTCCCCACCTGTTACTTTTTTAGTATAACTATGCATTTCTTCACAGTCTCCTGTTGTTCATGCTGTAGTTCCATAATTTTTTTTGTTAGTAGTTATTTCCTGAGGAGATGGAAAAATGGTTAAACTGATTTCATTTTGCTCCTGGAGTCAATAAGTGATTACTAATTTTTTGCAAATTTATATCCTTAATGTGGTAGAGAAATCGAGGAATCAGAGATAAAGGCTTTGGAAAGACAGTTAATGCAATCAATTGAAACTTGCATCATGAAGAAAAAGAAAATTATTCTTTCTCAAATGGAAATGGAGCGAATTCAAGGATCAGAGGAGGTTTGTTACTCTGTCATGTTTATTTATCATCACTCAGATTCTTGATCTATCTACTATTGGATGTCAACTCTTCACCACATTTTCACTAGGTTTTTGCATGTTTTTCGTGATATTTTCTTACATCTTAACGAGTTATGCATGATTTACTATGATGTAATGCCCATCACTTGTTACAATTTCACCTAGTGTGGAATTTTCCCATTGATATACAGATTTTCATATCTATCATGCGAGGTGCCTTTGTATCATCAATGTCTGTTCGTTCAAATTATGTTGAATGTTTGAACTAGCTGATTGCGTTGATTAATGAATCTCGATCCCTCCTACTTGAATTATACTTATTGAACATGACCAAACCATCTCAGACAACCCATTCTGGGTGTACCTCATTGACTGTCACATCCATCTTCTTTTGAATAATTCATTTCATTTTAGTCTAGTTCTTTGTTTTGCATATGTAATTAGGATTTATGGTTTCTTGTGTTTTTATATATATTGAATGCTAATAAGTTAGACTAGAAAAAGGAAAAAAAAAAAAAGTTGTACTACAATCTATTTAAACTAAGTATCGTATCCATGTCATAGAAGTCTTGAAGAATACCTAGTTGGACATACTACCTTGGTGGTTTTGAAAAATAACAGTTTGAATAATCTTGAGAATCCATTCACCCTATTGAAGGTATTAAATCTGGTTTGAATTGCCCAGTAGCAACTCTCTCCTCTATACTCATTACATTAATACATTGATAGAATAAAAACCCTAAAATGGTTCAATCCAACGCATGATAAAGTTTCAGTGGTAGGTCGAATTATTCTTCGCAGACTCTTTTGTCCTTCTATTATTTTTAACTTTTCAATATTGATTTATATTCCTAATTGTTAGATATAGCTTACTGAAGGTTGTGTATTTCAGAAATTAAAGGCTAGATCTTTCTTTAAACGGATAGTTGGAACAGTTGTGCGATCAGTTCAAGATGACCAAAAGGAGCAAGGTTACAATTATTTACCTTCGTCTTTTCCTTTGCAGTTGTAGGTTTTCTAGATTTTACAATGTGGCTATCATTAGGTTGTCGACTATATATTGTTTAGTTTTGATGATAGGTTAATAAATTTGTCACGATTTGACATTCCATGTTTTCCTTATTGTCTCTTAAGGAAAATTTTTGCTCTAATATAGGTTTCCTTGTACGGTATATTTAAAGTATATAAACTCTGTCTAAATATCAAAGCTTTTCATGTGTAAGGGATATGAGTTAATGACTAAGTTCATTTTTCAAACTTGTCGGACTCTTTTTCTTTTTGGCTTCTGTATGACTTTTGAAATTACAGTGTTTTTATTGACTCACTGTGGCTTGTAATTCTTTAACATTGCTGAATCACATGATAGAGTTTTATGTTAATGTGAACAATATAACCATTTGAATTCTACTCTCCAAAGAATTCATCATGCATCACCTGCCCTATTTCTCTCACAGATTCTTCACAACATTGTTCTCCTTTTTCACAGATATTAAAACCATGGAAGCAGAGGTACAAGCTTTGGAAGAGCTTTCAAAGCAGCTTTTCTTGGAAATATATGAGCTTCGTCAAGCTAAGGTTTGTAGCTAGGAAATGCTGCTGCTTTATTTCCAATCCATCAACTCTGTTCCATTTACTTCATTTATTTCTAATGTATAAATCTTCAATCAATACAACTTGCTAAAGTTGAACTTAACTAAGTCTGATTAAATCCTTGAAATAATGAAATACTTCATTTGCTTAAAGATTGCTTTTTATTAGGGAATATCATTTCCCTGCTCAATGTTAGGATTTTTTCTAATAAACATTGAATTTTGTTATTTCATTTTTTTGTTGTTGCTCAAGTATCGTGTGACATTTGCTGTACAAAAATGTACATGCAAGCGTGTAAACCTTTGTTATACTTCTAAGCTACTTAAATGAAACCTTCTTTTCCAGCCGCAATAGGTCGGATGGTCCTTGTAACACTGCATTCTTACATTTATTTTTATTTATTTTGCTTTTGTTTTGACTTTTTGTATTTGTTAATTAGTGTCTGCTTCTATACAAGTTTGTTTATATGCGTTGTTCTTTTTCATGTTACAATACAATATCTCCATGTTAAGCATTATACAAGTACTTATTAATTGATTTTTGTTTTATCATTTTCCTCTATTTCAAAATTTTTTTTCCTAACCAGCTTTCAGGTCTGTTCTTATTTTGCAGGAGGCAGCTGCTTTTTCTCGAACCTGGAGGGGTCACATGCAGAATCTACTTGGCTATGCGTGTTCAATCTATTGTGTGTATAAAATGATTAAGGTACAGTTCACACAATGCTTTTTGGAAGTTGAAGGTCTGTGGGTTATTTTCATTAAGAATAAATTCATGATGAAATCATTTGAGGAAGTGTCTTAGAATGTGAGGAGAATTGTCAACACAAGTTAGATGCAACTTCTGTTTATTATTTGTGAACTTTTACCACCTCAACTCCATTCTGCTAAAGGAAAATGTTTTCTCGGTAAATTGTGGCCTATATATCTTCTTATGCACCCTTGTTATCTTCATTTAGAATCAAAATTGTCATGTTCCCGGATGTTTGATTTAACAAGCTGACTGATTATTGTGTCTGCTTATGCAGTCGTTGCAAAGCGTAATTTTCAAGGAGGTACCTTTCTCTCCCTAAGCGGTTCTGCCTTACTTGTTCTACTTTGTATTCCATTATGCTTTCACATCCATAAACCATTTTGGATTATGTTGTTTGTGAAATTGGATAACATGTTTTTACAGGCTGGCTCAGTGGATCCTGTGACAATGACTATTAGCATATTCTTGCAGTTCTTTGATATAGGAATTAATGCTGCATTACTGTCACAGGTCAGTTAAAAAAGTTTTAAATCACACATCCAATTTTCATGTCGCGATCTTGCAAGATAAAAAAAATTTTACCGGTATTCAGGCTGTAATATTCAATTACCATTACATCAATTGAAGTATTTTTGCATGACAAAGAACATTTTCTTTTTATATAGGAATTAATATTAAATTTTTACATTTTCTTTATTGCACAGTACATTTCGCTGTTGTTCATTGGAGTGTTGGTTGTTATATCGGTTCGGGGGTTCTTAACAAATCTGATGAAGGTAATTTTTGCTTTCTTGTCATTTGTTCAAATTATGTACTAGAGGAGTTTGATAGATTACTTGCTTGTAATGAATCATGATTATTATAGAACAATAAAAACTCTTTAACAAGAAAACTTTGTGCTTGCAATCTTTATTACTGTATTTGTGAACAAATTCAATCAGTAGACAAGAAGTCCAGCCTGTAGCTTGTGAATATATGGCTGCAAGCAACTAGGCTATGTGAGCATTGAATTCACATGGAACGGATATGCTGTATTAATGATTCAACTCAGCCAGTCCCAATCCCACTTTTGCTGCGGTTTGCTAAGTTCATTTTTTTTTTTAAAAATAGGAAACTTCTGCCAAAATCCCACTGCCCCACAGAATGAAGGATTTTAACCAGTCCAGTCAGTTAAACACAGAAATACAGTCTAATGGGTGTGTTAGGTGAAATAAGTTTTTAGTTGACCAGAAAAATAGAAGCAGCTTTCTCTGAATGGTTGACTTTGACTGTTTGGTTGTGTGCAGTTCTTTTTTGCAGTTTCCAGAGTAGGAAGTGGATCTTCAAGTAATGTTGTACTTTTTTTGTCTGAAATTATGGGAATGTACTTTGTCTCTTCTATTCTTTTGATCAGGAAAAGTTTGGCAAACGAATACAGGTATGTTGTCTGTTTGATTCGGGATGATATTGTTCTTTTCTGATTATGGAATACATGTTCAATTATTTATTTTTCATTCTCCAGTGAACACGAAACTTCTCTGCCTGTCCTACTTGTTGGACTATACAACATGCATTAAGGAAATCGTTTCAAAATACATGTTAAATTCTTTTTTTTTAATAAATTTAGAAGTCTTCATGTAAGATTTAGATACCAAATGGCTGTTCCATTACAACATTCAAGCCTTAGGGAAAATAATTATTTTAGCAGTTACTTATCAAGACCTCTTATCCCTGTTTCTTTGTTTGATAAAAGCAACTGAGTAACTGCAAAGCCAAAAAACACAATACTAAGATGAGATTTCCTCCCTTGGCGGTAAAAATACGAGCCAAAAACACTGGAACACATATGTGCAGTAGGTCCAGATTACTAGCCATTGATCATTCACTTCTTAAATCTAAATGGTTAGGACCTGATTCACTGCATAATTAGACAGCTTGAAAACTATTTTTAATTTCATTTGATGTTGAATCTCTTGGCAGGATGATTATAACAGATGTACTGGGTGGGGATATTCAGTTTGATTTCTATCACAGATGGTTTGATGCCATCTTTGTAGCTAGTGCTTTCCTTTCTCTGCTTTTGCTTTCTGCTCATTATACATCTCGCCAATCTGATAAGCACCCAATTGATTGACGTACTCTTTGTGTAAGTATCAACCAAGAATCTTTCATTTCTTCTGGATCAATTGAAGCATGAGTTAAATTCCGCCAATGGGAGTTATCATTTACCAGTTTTCAAGTCTTCGATCATTGTGATAGAATAGATATCATGAAATGATCATTCTATTGTAGCCTAAGACTTGACAATAAATATCACCTGAAAGGAGGCCGTTTTGAGCTTCCAAGATGTCTCACTGTGTTCATGGTGTGAACTTATTTTTCCTTTTCTTGCCTCTATGACAACATCGTCATTGTTATATATCATTAAATGCCTTGTTAAACACTACATCGGCAAACTATTTTATCTTGCCTTTTTATCTGTGGAACAGGGATCACACGTGTAAGATGTTATTGCCATTTAAAGGCCAAACAAGGTAATCCCTTCTTTGGGCCCCGAGTGGCTAATTCAACTTGATTATTTTCCTATTCGTCCAATAGCTATTTACTCCTGCACTTTTCTGATTAAGAGAACATATGACAACTAGATTTAGTGATTACATCTCATATATGTATATATCCATTGATAGAGCATAAAAAGTGTGGTTGCCCAGTAAGGTTATGAGCAAATCCAAAATCATTGTAGATAGAGCCAATCATTAGTTCCCAACCATGGGGTGAGTGGAATCATATACATTAATTGATACAGAAGCTCTTGTTTATAACTGATTGTGCTACATTACATGTGCTATCTTTATCATGCAGCAAATTTTTGCCTTCAAAACAATAGAGTTCAAGTAAACTCAGTAAATGAATTTACATGAACTCCAGTTTGCATCAACTTGAAGTATGCAATAAGCATGGGAACATGAGATATATATATATATATAGCTACGCAGAATTTGCACGACTTAGTAGGAATGATTGTAGTCAAATTTGTTGAAATATGATACCATGTTAACAGTTATTCTACTATGAATCAGCCAAGATTTCCATCGGGTTAGATGCCATAGGTTTTTTAATATCACAAGTTTTGATGAATTATTCAATTCTCAATATCATATTCTCAATTCCCAATGTCGTATAATAGAAATATTAGTTTAATTATGTATGTTCTCTCAGTTTGGTATAACATTATTATCTCCTAGCTAACAGATGGATCGATAGTAAGTTTTGAAAGAGCTCTTCTGTTTTAAAGGTGTCTCTTTTTGCTTGCGAAGCAACTCAAAGGAGGATGTTGACCATAGAAGAGGGAGAATTCTGGCAAATAAGAAATTTAGTTTCATTGATATCAGTTAAAAACTTTGCCTTTCAATTATCGGTATCTCATGGATTACTGCAGGATCAGCAAACTTCAAAATAAGACCAGTTTGGGTACCTCTTCCTATTTTTGGGCTGCATGGATGGAGTGAAAGAAATAGGTCGGCTTTTAAAGGAGAGAATTTGACACTCTCCATGCTTGGAGATGGATGGCTTGAAAACACCATCAGTTTGGTGGTCATTTTTTTTTTTTTTTTTGTAAAGTGCAAGGAACAATAGATTTTTATTATTCTCTCATAGATAGTCTCTTTTAGGTATGGCTTGCTACAACTTGATGCTTTCAAAATCTAGATACCTTGACTTAAAAAGAGAGAGAGAGAGAAAAGAAAAGAGATTTTGGCCCTAAAATAAAGCTAAGTGGAAGGGAACGTTTCATGTGCTGGGCCTCGTCTAACCTTAGATCGAGTCTTCATTACGTTAACTTGTGTGTACTTTCAATTTAATAAATAGATAACCATATTTAGAGAATTACTGTTTCCAGGAAAGCCATATAAAATGTCAATTCACATAGCTAGGTTATTGAAAGATGTATAGATACCATTTCGTCATAAATTCATGGATCTGAGTGGCTCGAAAAGTTTCTGATGTTTAATGTTATTGATGATGTGTAGAGATGGTTGTGTTAGCTATTGAGAAAGATCTAGTTGAAGGATGCTGTTGTAGTCAATTTTCTGGGCCTTAAATAAATTTGGGTTTTGCCTATTATGCTAAGTGCCCACATTTCTTTAATGCTTTCATATGCAAAACATCATCCTTATTATGTTTAGTTAGATCTGATTGATCGCTCTCCTCATATCACTGTGATTTTCTTCTTACCTATTATTCCCTTTTTTTTCTTCTTCAAGAATAATTAAAAATAGCTCTGGCTTGATGCAGATCAAACTTACTTGTGATGTAGCAGAAAAGATGCAGACAAGGATTTTTTTATTTATACGCAGCCAATCAACAGAGGTTGTGGTAATATGGGGTTCGCCGTGCCATTGTTTTTGTGCATAGATAATATGCGATGAAATATTTCTGTAATGAACTATGATTGATGATTATATTTTTATGAAGAAAAAAAATTCCATTAATTCGTTAAGGGTGAGAACCGATAAAATACGAGTTCTCAACATGTTTTTCCTGTACAACAGTAACTTCATATATGTGGCTTGCTTTCGCGGATCTTTATGTTCATTATTGTTTCTAAAACAGTAGCAATGGAAGGAAGATGCGAACAGTTTGTATACACTCATTTTTGTCACCATGAAGAGTTAGTTATATCGTGTAATGGATATTTTATTTATGTATTGTCTTTTCTGCTACGGGTCTTATAAATATGGAATCACTTGAATGCTTATTCAGCGAAATCATCTTTTCTGTGGTCAAGAATTTGTATGGTTTAATTGCTGTCACTTTCTATTTTAAGAGTAATTGTCTACTGCTTTGAATAAACGTTTCGTCATGTCGCTCTTCTTAGGCTTTGTTTGTAAATGAGATAGGAAAACAATAGAGGAAAATCATGAGTTATTTTCAATTTTCTTTTCATATTTATTTTTTATTCTTATGTTTAGATATAGCGAAGAAAAGAAAATAAATTTATTTTTTGTTGTTTGGAAGAAGAAAAAGAAAAGAAAATGTTATTATTAACAATTGCTACTTATATCCTTAATTAAATAATGGGGAATTTTTTTTTAAAAAAAAAAGCTAAAATTTGTTAATTAATTTAAATTAATTAGTTAATTTAATAAAAATAAGTGAAATTCTCGTTTAATTTTATTATTTTTTGCTCTCTAAATTGGGGGTTCAAAATATGTGGGATATTTTCTCCGTTCTTTCCAAACAAGAAGATGTAACCTTTCTTATGTATTTATTATAGTTATTTTTCTTTCTTCAAAAAAGCATTCCCATCCAAATAAAAGCTTATGACCTAATGAAATTTAAAGTTCATGATTGAAATTGATTGAACAATATTCTGAACTGAATTATACTTTATTTTAATAAATATCGATTGAAAAAGCAGGGCACAGTTGCAACGTCCAACAAACCTAATGATATTTTTGCACCTTAGAATTAATAATATGGGAATAAAGGAAATAAAAATAGATATTTAAATTTAAAGAATCTTATGAAGTACATCTTTTAAATACTTAAATAAAATTTTAAATTCAGAAAAAATGTTTAGAATTTGAAGTTATTCAAACATTAAAATATTAAGAAAAATTTATGAATCAAATCAAAATCTGAAATCATTTTAAGAATAAGAATTACATTTTACATCATGAGGTACCAAAAAGAAAAATAATAATAACAAAGCTTTCTCTGCGTGGTCTTATCCTCCCTAATACAAAATTCTTGGACCTCTAATGATTCAAATGAGCAATCGATAACGGTCATTAGATGCTTTTTATCTAAGATTAAAAATTAAAATATATAAAATAGAAATTACAATAATTAAAACGACAAAGAAATTTGTTTTGCAATAGAAATGATAATGCACGTCATCTGCTATAAGCTACTTGTTGAAGAATTCCCATTTTTCAACTAAAGTAAATCAAAGGACTTTTTCCATCAACAAAGTTGAAAATCCTTTATTAAATGGATTCTGTTCTAGGTTCAAGACTAGCCCCTTTACAGAGTGTGCCAGTAGAACTAACCCACAGCTTAGTTTCAATGACCAGAAAAAGGTCATGGCATCTGATACCTGTTTTCAATACCTTAGCAGCTAAGTCTGACTAAGCTTACACTTAGACTAACACTAGAAAAAACAAAAGCAACAGAACCATGACATGCGGCTGGGGAATAAAAATTGAGCGGAGGTGTCCAAACAGCATAATTTGGTCATTTCACTAGGTTTTCTTATATATGTGACACGAAATGTTATTTTCTAGTTCACTGGAACATTCCATCCAATTATATAGGAACTTAACATTCCTAGGCTTACTCGGCTTCATAGAAATAATTCAAGTTCGACTCCCCTCTCCCAATACTCCGGAAAAAAAAAAAAAAAAAAGGAAAAACAGCATGATGAGAAATCACTAATGTCAATACACCATTAAAGTAAAAAAGATCTGCAGTTTCTTCCCTTTTCTCATTGTGAGGTGATGCAACACAAAATTCTGCAGGACATCAAGCTGAATAATATCCTCGTCTTTGCTTTGAAGTTTTCTAGCATTTCCACTCACACAATGACAGAATAAACTTAATGCAGGTCACATACAAAAATGAGAACACAGCACGAGATGACCATGAAATGTCCTATAGGAGAGCAGTCCACTACTACTACACATATAATCGGCAATTCAATCAATAAGAAAAGAGCAAAATTTTACAAAGCATGGACAAAAACCATCGTTAAAGCAAGAGGTTTATCTACAATTATGAGCACGATGGGAATAGAATAAATCATTGTGAATCACAATGTCAAGGTAAGGCCAATTATGATCATATAAATTCCATAAAATAAATAAGCATGGAAAAAACATCAGATTTTCCATGTATTCTACCAAGAAAAACAAGTGTTACCTTCGCCAATCAATTTTAGCATTTGTTTACGCACACAAGTCAAAGTATGTATCGGACCATTCATTAGCATCCCATCCATCACGGCACAATTGTATACAAAATTACCTGCTCGCTCCTTGACAGCTAGAACATTCCATTTTGGCCCATCCATACTTCTATCCTGTGGATCCCAAGAATGCAACACAAAAACCTCACCTTCGGGACCTCTATGTCCCCCAATCACTAATAAGCTCTAACCACGTGCTTTAAACGCTAACCCCCAACCATGAGAAGAGTCCGCCCTAACTGGCAACCATTTCACTACATTCCATGAATTATTGTTTCGCCATATTTCTTGACCTCATTTGTTGCTTGATCAGCAGAGTAAAGTTGATTATTTACAACAGAAACTACAGGAGGCAGGATGACTACGATGGAAACAGGGTAAATGTTCTATATCCTCCTCCAGGTCCTTGTCTCAAGGTTGTACTCCTCGCCACAACTTACGTGGCAAGTTCATATCTGGCAAAGTTTGCCAAAAACCTAGTTCAGAATTATAAAGCTCAGCAGATCTTAGAATGTGTCCTTTATTGTCACCTCCCCCTGCAAAAATGGCAATCTCTCCAAGGCTGCTTGAACCAAACAGACAATGAGGCAAGTCCATTGGAGGGCATCTGGACCAACCATGAGAAATCAAACTGTACCTCCACATAGCAAATCCTAACAACTCACGGCCAAAAACAAGTAGTTCAGTACCTACTGCAAGAGACTCATTATCTGCATAAGTAAAACATTCATCACATGGCATCCCAGGCAATCGCATCCAACTTTGCCTCACTGGATCAAAAGCTTCCCAGGGCACTAAAATACAAGCGAAATACACCCAATGTTCAACAATGCCAAGCCTCCGTCTCAATCTATATAAATATCCACTTCTAATCAATCTTTTGAAACTTTTATTCACACAAGCCAAACTTGGATGATCTGATCTGATCTGCAGCTCCAATGCTATGTCTTCCTGAAGACCAGGCAAGAGGCAATCATCTGATGCATGGGCATTATGATTTTTTCCATTTCTATTCACAACTGCAGATTTCATTTCCTTTAGCCATATTTGACCCAAGTCAAATCCAAGCACCTGTCTTTCAAGCAACGTATTTCCAACATCAACTGAATCAAGACTTCTCGATAAGATAATGGACGCCAAAGACTGAAATTTTTTCTGGGAAATTTCCAATTCTTCCCGAAAATTTATAGGAAGCTGAGACACAGCACACTTCTGCAAAACGACATTTACTGCTGAATCACAACCACTATCTTCCACCTTCACTTGTGGTCCCTTGAGTGCATCTCTAAACACCACTGCAAACAGAAATCTCTCTAAACGACCACCCAAAAAAATGTACACCCGAAGTTTTATATACAAACAAAAAGACCAAAACACTTTCACTAACAAGAAATTTAAAGCATGTGCAATCACGAGCCAAATTAAAGAATTAAGCTCATAACAAGCTAAGCAATTGTTTCAGTTCTAAAAAGACGTCAAGCTAAGGTCAAATGAAATAGAAATTCCACTTCAAACAGTAACTATCAACCACAAAAAACAAACTAACAAATGAAATTGGCTGTAAAAGAGTCCATACGCTCCCAAAGTATCAAATCTAGCAAATTATACAGTAGCATGCAAGACAATTAAGTACAAGAAATTAAAAAAAAAAAAAAAAAACCCAATACCCTAAATCGCTGAAGTATTTCCAAACGATAATTGAATTGAATTTCCTAAGAACGAGAACCGCTAACCATCAGAGCAATTTAAAAAGCTGAGAGCTTCTTCTCTCTTTCTTTCTCGCTCGAATCTCTATTTATCTGATAACTGTTACTATCGATTGATTGATTGTTATCTTTTATGGTGCTCTGCTTTGACATAGAGAGGAAAGACTTTCTTTTTTCTATTTTCTTATTTTATTTAGCGCTTTGGCATTTAGAGCTCATGAATTAAAAAAAATTAAAAAGAAAAAGCAAAAGGAGGTTTTGATTCCTATGAAGTTTTTAACGCTTTTCCCGTTTCTGTGTAATTTTTATTCTTCATTGATTTATTTATTATTTTAACTGCTTTCTCTTCTGCTTCGTAAATCTTTGCTTCTGCCTTTCTGTTTGGGTATTTTTGTTTTTCTCAGTCCCTCTCCTCTCTGTTTGACTGTTCAGCTATCTCTATCGCCTTTAATTTTGTGAAAGTAAATTCCTATCTAGTCCTTCAAATATGACTATAATTATGATTTTCTCTTTTATTTGATAACCAATGTACAGACTTGCCCTTGACATTTAAGTCCCTTAAACTAGTTAATTCATATCATTACTCTTTTCGCTCCATATAGCTTTATTATTTAATCGGCAATAACAGTAAAAATACTCTCTTTTTTTTTTTTTTTTTTTAAATTTTATAAGGGTGGTTTATTATTAGTTGGTAACATTTAAATTGAATCTTTTGGTTTGACATGACCAATGGTGTGTTTCAACTTTGAAGAATTGCAGAAGCCAGAATATAGTTTTGATCAACATAAACTGTTGGTCCATATCCTGGCCTGGACATTTCTTCCAATTGGGAAAGTATGATCAGTGTCCTGTTGAACTTCAAACTGGGTTGATCAGTTCAGAGTTCAGACATTGGGATTCTTAAATGAAAGAAAGCAAGCAAGTTCAAAATATTAAAATAAGATAGGCTGTAATACCACATATAAAATAACTTACTCTCCAAAGCTAAACGTAAAAGAAAAAGAAAAAGAAAATTATAAATATTGTATTTTGAATAAAAATCTTATCGCAAGCCAATATGGGATAAAAGATAACAAGCAATTGAAAGATTAGGTTCTCGTCATTTTCAAATATTGTTCATCTATACATTTATAGTAACGAGCACCGCAGTTGCTTTTCTTCTTATGATGTTAGATGACTTATGGATATGTGTTTTTTACCATTATTTGCATTAGCCATTCTAATCCCTTCTTTCTTTTTTTTTTCCTTACAATGCCTGCGTTAGCCAGTCAATATTTGAGTTCTGAGTCAACCAAAAACTGAATGAAGATGCTCCAGCTGAGCTGCTACTGATGATCAGGGCGAATAAAACCCAATTTCCACTGTACCATTTAATACCAATCCAACTACTTCCGAGTTGGATGTGATTAAAACTATGTATTCACTCAGCGTAACACAAGTTTAATTTTTTCCGCGAATTTTATCAATAAGATCCCATTAATAAATTAAAATATTAAAAAGGAAATTTTTCTTTTTTTTTCTGTTCATTTTGATATGAAAAAAAATATATATTTTATCGACATGATAGACGATCATTTTGTTAATAATAAATTTTTCATAATAAAATATGATTATACTCTGTTTATAAGTCTATAAAAATTAATCATAACAGATATTTTTTAAAAATTATTTCCATTTCAAGTAAAAAATAAAAAATATGACCGTTTTCTTTTGTTCTCTTTTTTTTTTTTTTTTTTTTCCCGAATGGAAGTCGCTCTCTTTTGTTGATTTTTGCTTTTAAATCAGATTAAATTATTCCGGTTCTCATAGGACGTAGAAAGTATATTAAATTAGAAATGCATGCCGTATCTAAAACGTGTAACGTATTTAATGGACTATCCTAAAATTGTAATGAACCTTGGCGAAACACGCCAAGGTCTCAAGATAGACCTCTAGGTCCACGTGTCATCAGACTAGGCTTACCACTTACCCTTTAATCGATACACGTGCATCTATCACGAACCACACGTGCCAATCTACAGTTACCATATATCGCACGTGCGACTATACAGGCTCGAGATTGAATATAGAAACGTAAGCCGCTTTCCATATTTAAACACAAAAATAATACTATCTCATTCGTACTTTCAGAGATTATCCAATATTTTTTCCATTCTCAGTTTTTATATATGATAAATAATTATTATTTTAATTTAATAATTTTTTTAAAAAAATTATTATTAAATAAAATAAAATATAATTTATTTATTTTAATTTAAACAAAATATGAAAAAGAGTTAATAATAAATAAATAAGATAAAAATAAAATAAGTTGATTGTCAATTAGTGCTATTTAGTATTTATGCTCTATTTGATATAAATGAATTCAAAATATTGAATTATTTTGAAAATAAATTTTTCATATTCAAATAAATTTAAAATTTTAAAAATTATTTACTTTTATTTCTAAAATATTTTTGTAATAATTTTAAAATAATACAAGAATGAATAATTTTATAATAATGTTTTAAGTTGTTTAAATTTATGAAATTTATTTGAAGTTTAATTTTTTTATTTTATTAGTTATATTTAAATATATATAATTGAATAAACACGAAAATTTAGATATATAAATAAATTTATAAAATTTTATGAAATTCATTTATTTGTTATTGAATCTTAGTATTGTTTAATATATTAATTTGTTTTAAATATCTAAAAATATATCATTTAGTTTATAATCTTTAATCTTATTTAATTTTTCCATTAAATTATAATAATTTAAGCCTGTAAATGTGACAGAAATATTAAAAAGACCCCATATGAATGCTTATCCATTTGAAATCATCGAAGTTTCCGGAAAAAAAAAAAAAAAAAAAAGTAATACTGAACAAGTGCTTAATAGTTGAAATTATAATAAATAGTTATTTATATATATATATATATATATATATATATATATATATATATATTATTATTATTTAGTTAATAAACATTTCATTTCTAGTGCCAATGGGGTATATTCCAATTGATTTTCTTTTTAACCTCTTATTTGAAATAAATGAATTTTATAAAATTCTATAGAATTAATTCGTAAATCTAAAATTTTATATTTCATATGAAAATAAACAAAGAATTAAGTTTTAAGATTTCAATTTTGCGAATTTAAATATAATTAAATTAATTATTCAATGTATATACAAATATAAATTACCCAAAATTTTAAAACAAATATTTCCATCCTCTTAACTTTCTTACATTATTAAGCTAATTATCAGCATCCTTATTATATATAATAAAGGAAAATTATGATTTTTTTTTGAATGTTGATATGACATTTTCTTTGAAAAGATAGAGTCTCTAATATTTAAGTATTTATATTTAATTAATTTGAGAAAAAAATTGTAAATCTTTGAAGAAAAAATATATTTCTTATTAAAAATTCTCCTTTTAATTTATATTTTTTATGAGAATTTGAAAACAATAACTTTTAGTATTTTTTTTTTATTATTTCTTTATGAGTTTGTTAAGCATTGCATCTTAATAATATTTTATAATTTATATTTTAAATTTACAGAATGATTTTTCAATAACATATATTCATTGTCTGATAAAGTATTAAACATTGTTAGTCAATTTATTATAAATTTCAAATTATAAATTTAGATAATTGAAACGAGTTTCTTGACTTTTTTTTTTTTAACTATTTGATGATGGCCTATATGGTTATTTCAAACATTTTTCAATCATTTAAGTATAAACACTAATTCTTTTTTTTTTCTTACTTATTTTACAAATCAAAACAAATAAATACAGATAAAAATATATAAAATATGAATTTCAATAAATAAAGTAATACCCTCAAAATATTTGTGTATATATTTACATACTTCAAGTTATTACTCCAATCACATACAACTTTTAGCTAATTTTTCCATTAAAATTTCATATTTATACAATAATATGCCTTTTCTATTTCATATGGACATACATAAATATTATATTAAAATTCCTACTTTTTTCAAATTCATTACATGAATAATTCACTTATTAGTTATAATAAAAAATTTCAATTTCAAACAACAAATTTCAATCATAATATAGATGCACTTTAATTTTAAATAATTTATTTAATATATATATTCTATGTATAAAAAAAATATTATATAGCCGCGCAACAAATCATCTAGTAGTATTTTAAAAAGAAAAAAAAATTAATTTTTAAATTTATTCTAAACATAAAAATTTTATTTACATACCAATCATATCTATAATTTATTTATAAATGAATTAAATTTTTTTATTTCATCTATGCCTAACCGGGTAATGTAAGAGGAAGACTACCTATAATTTGGCATCCCATATTATTTTACGTTATTGGACTTCAAATGAAAAAAGAAAAAAAAAAAAAGTAAAATCAGACTGTTAATTTAATCTCTCATATTAAATTTAAATATTAAAATCTCCATAATTTGAATTATATATTTGGACTCGGGACATTGTGTAACATTAAAATAAAAAAAAATTAAGAAGTTAAATAATTCTATGTTTTAATTATAAAATTAATGACACATTAAATCATAATAATCTATTTTAAAAACAATGAATAAAATAAAATAAAAACAAAATCCTCTAAAATTGGGAAACAGCTGACCAAGGCAATGGGGAAGACCCTCCATTAAGAATTGCAAATCTATAAAATTTATTAATTTTCCAGGAAAATAAAGAGGAGAGAGAAAGGAAAAGAGTCAGAAAAATTCATCTAATTCTAGAGATAGAAAGAAACAACGTGGATTTGCCCTCACTTTAAATAAAATACTTTATTTTCTAGAGAGAGAAAATAAATAAGTGATATATAAAGAGAGAGAGGCAAATCGAAGCTGAGAAGGAAGCAGGAAGGTGTTATCAATTTTCTTGAACTGAGCATTTGATTTCAGAATTTCTCTGCAGATCATAGAGAGAGAAAACCATATATAAGGGACAGTGTGTTCTGAAAGAGATTAAATAATAATAATAATAATATAAATAATTATAATTATTAATAACAATTAGTATTTTTACATTTATTTGTGTGTGTGTATATATATATACACATGTAGGTGTATGTTTGTTTATTAGATCGTCTTGTAAGAGGCAGTAGCTGGAATATCGTCTGATTGTTGGTTTTCCTTGTTTTTGTAGTAGTAGATAGAGAAGGGAGAAAAACCTAGTTAGAAAGGGGGTTGTAGGGATAGTGTTTCGTATCGTGTTCAATTTAGGATTGAGCGAGGTGTTAATTGGGGAAAGAATTAGAGCAATTTGTGGTGATTAAAATAATTTGGATTTGATGTTGATGGATTGCGGCGGATTGTGTCGGTGGTGGCGGGGATGGCAGCCGCGCAAAGGGAACGGAGCGTGGAGGAGCTATACAATGCGACGAACTTGATTGGAAAACCAAAGGCACGTAATTAGGGTTTGTTGTTTTTGATTAATTTTTGTGTTGAATTTCATTTCTTGTTGGATTACATATTCAATTGATTTCTGTTTTTGAGACTCGCAGTTTTGCAATTTAGGTATTTCAGAATTGGCTCGATTATTTTTTGAGAACTTGACGATTGAATTAGAGATTAATGGAATAGCGATTGATGTAGTATTGACGTGCTTTTTAGATCACATCAGTCTTGAAAGGGAGTTATCGCATGCAGGGGCCAGTAGAGGATACTGAACAAGATATTGAGAAGAATATGGTGAGATAAAAGGGTAATTTACATTCTGTTGTTCTATCTTCTTTCTATCTCTTCTACACTTCAGCTGCCTTCCTTGCACTCATTACTCATCAAGTAATCATGAATAAAACAGAATAAAATCTGGAGATTAATAATATTTCGCAGTTGGATGAATCTGTTTAGGTTATGGCGTTTTCATTTCTGTATTCTCTTTCTGGAATTTATAGAATATGTGAATGAGCTTTGGCACTTTTACAAATTATACTCACTGGTTAATCTTTTAAAGTTGCTAAATGTTGTTTGGATGACAATTTCGCTCTATGTACTATAGTTTTAAATTAGAGGTTTATCAGGTTAGCACAATGAATTATTTTCCGTGTTGAACGTTCTTTATAATCTTAACTCTAGATTCATGTTACCACAAATACTAGTGTAGCTTGCGTAACCTAAGATTTTTGAAGGTTGGAAAGGGAATAGGTCGCCATTTGGCTTATTTGATTAGGAAAAGAATAGCTGGTTTTGGGGTTTTGTTTGGGGGAAAAGAAAAATATTGGTTTCACTGCTAAAGAATTTTATGTGAAAAATGTAGGAGAATCCATCACCATAACTTCTATCCATCATCAGAACCACTATTATGATTGTAAATCCTATTGCCATTAACATTACCATAGCCGCTTCTGTGGATACATTTGTTAGCAGTATCACCACAACACTATCACTTCAACACTTGAAAAAAAAACTGTTATAACACCACGTGCATCATCACAGAATGCATTTATGTCACTGTCACAACTGGTTACCATCACCAACACTGCTGCATTTACCATTATGACTATCATTAAAAACCTATTGCCAACTCCTTTGCAAACTCTGCCCTCCCCTGCCAATACCTGTAAAACATATCACTACCATTATTAATATCATGATTATCATTCAACACTAGGACAACCAAAATTTGATGCCTTTGCTAGCACCTTTAACCACTATACAATTATCATAATCAGTGCTAATATAATTAATCAAATTCATAACTTATTTTTTTTTTAATTTTGACTTTTAGCTCTTGCAAATGTGGTTTTTAGTGAGATCTTATTATTATTTTTTTAATGTTAAAGTATTGAACTTTTAGATTTTGAGCCTTACGCTTTTCCTTCTAGGGTCTCTTGTAAAAGGGATTTTATAATGGGATGATAAACATATTATAGGTTTTAATTACATCCTTTCTTGTATTGATTCCAGTATGAGGTGTTTTTCTGGCTATATGAATTTGTTTATTTTTGGAAGAGAATAAACATATAAATAATTGAAGTTATCTCTAAGAAGAATTAGGCACACTTTCTTTGACGGTGGCCCAAAATTATTTGTACTGGGAATCCTCTTCCTCTCCTTAGGAGTTATAAAGACAACTCTCCAATTAACAGGAACTAGAGCCTTACCATTGTTAGTGCATAAGGGTGCAAAGATGAGCTCATAATGAAATGATGATCTGTACAACATTTTTCTGCTAAAATTAAGCCTTCATTTAGTTCTCTTTATTGGCTCTTATTTTGATATTGGTAAAGAGAATTGGAATCTAGTGAAGAAGTCCTAGTTGATATGTTCTGCAAAATGTAGAAGAATCCAGGAAATTTTTTGAGTTGATAGTCCTGCCTGCTGGAACGTAGAGACTGACAAGCCTTGAGATTACAGCTTTGCAGTATCGAGGCTTTCTTTTAAGTGGTGGTGACATTTAATCCAAAATGCAAATTGCTTGGATATCATATCAGATGTAAAATTAAAATGAGCCAAATAATCTTTTAAGTAAATATGTTTCCCAAATTGCATAAGGAATTTTGGGAAGGAGAAAGACCTTTGTTTTCAAGGTTTCCTCGAAATAAATGATTTTGGAATTATCTTCTTATCAGGGAGTACTATCATGTAAGGCATCTATTACCCTAAGGTTACCACTACATCAAATATAACATGGTGTCTTTTATGAAGCATTTTTTATTTTGCTTGTTTTATATATAAAAGTTGCCATGTTGCCTGAGAAACATTTACGAGGCTGTAAACCATAGGCATTGCTTGATTTGAACTGGTTACAATTTTATGACAATTAGATTGTTTTAAAAGGACTCTTATTCACCAAAACTAATCTTTGGTTTGCAATCTGATTTAGTTTCTACAAAACTGTATTGTGAAATGCGTATGAGTCTACTTTATTATGAGACCTTGATTTATTATCCCTGGTAGCTGTTATTTAATGCTATTTGCTTGGACTTGGTCTCAAATAATGTCTTTGGAGTGTTTGGTCCTATTAGTTTTGCCTTTTGTTGTTCACAGGAATATTTGAACCTGAAGATCAAGATTTATTTCCTATCTTCTTGCTTATTTCATTTTTTATTGCAGTTATCATCTCAGTCTGAAAAGAGATTAGGAAAGCGTTCCATGAGACGGAAGGTTCGTGCAAGAGTAGAGTCTGGGACGTGTAACGTGTGTTCCGCTCCTTGTTCATCGTGTATGCATCTTAAGATTTCCTGTATGGAATCAAAGGACGATGGATTTTCGGATGAAACCTTTCGTGGAACTGCAACAAGTCAGAACTCTATTAATGAGGATGAAGTTTTGTGTTTTAAAGATAGGGCATGTGACACTTTACAGCATACTGCTAGTGAAGCAAGTAACCTTCTCAGTGTCAATTCAAGTCAAGATTCTTTATCTGAAAATGCAGAAAGTAAAGTTCATTTGAGGTGTTCTGATAAAGTTAATGCCTCAGTTGAGTCTAAGATGCCTCTGAAATTGCCCCTTGATGGAACTGTTGGGGTGGATAAACTTTCTCCAAAGCTGGAGTGCACTTTAGATCAGATAACTATCTCAAATAAGAATGAGTATCCCAAAGTTGTAGAAGGTCATGATGATAACATTTCATGCATCAGTAGAGCTAATGATGCGAATATAGCAGAAGGTTATCATAGCAGTAATGTAGACAGGGAGAATTTATCTAGTAGTTCAGCTTTAGTTTGTAGTTTAGGATCAGAAGGAACTGGAAAGAAACTAATTTCCCCTAAGCCAGAATTGTTAGAGACACTTCCAAATGATGCATGTGCTGGCAGTAGCTCACCAAAGGTCCAGAGCAGGTGTACGTCCTCCAACACAAATGGAGCACATTTGGAAGAAGATGGAAAGGTAGATACTCCTAAGGTTTCAAGTCAACTTTTTCCAAAGTTAGAAGTAGACACTAAAGACGACAATGGAGACCCACCAGATGAAAGATTTAAGTGTTCTGTCCAAGTTGATCAAGATGAGAAGTTGAATGTGTCAGTTGATTTACCTGATTTGCAGGAGGCTGCTTTGCAATCTGTATCTGGTGATGAAAGTGACGAGTCAGAAATTGTGGAGCATGATGTAAGTAATATGTACTTGCATGGTCTTTTTGGAAGCTTGAGCTGTCTTTGCTGAGTTATTGGAATTTTTAGTTGCGTAATATTTCCAATTTGTGTTCACTGCATTCTGGTTTTGTAAAGCTATTTTTAGTTGCATATTCTTTCCATCTATATATATGTTCACACATTTATAAAAGGTCTTTGTCAACTCAATATATATTATTTAGCAATGGCAATTTGTGAAGGGAGAATGACTTCTTAAACTTGGTGGTGTAGGTTTTGGAAGGTCTATAAAACAACTTTCTTGGTTTATTGATTTTCACCCTCTGTTCTAGTGCATATTTTCTGGCAATCAGGTCTGCGGGATTCATTTAGGTCTTGGGCTAATTATGGTTTTCGGTTTATCTTATTCGTCATGGTGGCTGCCAAGAAAGCAGCGTTTATTCTTTTAGTCAACGAACTAACTCTTGCAACTTCCTTCCTGGTGCAAGGATCACTTTAATGCGACCAAATGTACTGTAATTGAAAATAGAAGTTCTTGAAATGAACATTTATTTTTAGCATAAGTTCTTTGAATTAACATGGTTGAAGAAAAGAGTATTATCTTGCAATTAATATCTTCCAATGTCATTTACAATATTAAAATAAGGATGCAGCTCTTTCTTCTTTTTCTTTTGGTTGTTTCCTTTTTCTGGGGATTTTCTCCTTCCCTTTCAGCTGAAGCCATGATATGTCTGAAACAGGTGAAAGTGTGTGATATTTGTGGTGATGCTGGCAGGGAGGATTTGCTTGCCATATGCAGTAAGTGCAGTGATGGTGCAGAACATACGTAAGCATATATGATCTTTGACACATGGTTCTTATGTTGTTGACTTTTATTGGTCCTCTGTTTTATCAAATCTGATGTTCATACTCAAACAAGTCTTAACATGTTTGTTGTTGTTAACCAGTTATTGCATGCGAGAAATGCTTCAGAAGGTCCCAGAAGGTGATTGGATGTGTGAAGAATGCAAGTTGGCTGAGGAAACTGAAAACCAGAAGCAAGGTAAAACAGAAATAATTGAAATTGTTATAAGAAGAATTGCAGTGATTTGTACGCAAAGCATTTGTATTTTTTAACTCTTTGTAAAATTAATTTTGAAGGTTCAGATGCTGAGGGTAAAAAATCTAACAAAGCAGGTGCACAGAGCTCCAGCAAGAGGCTTTTTGAAACTATAGAGGTCGCTTCAGCTTCAAAAAGGCTAGCTATTGATACAAGTTTTGGATCACCGAAGTCATCCAGCCCTAGCAAAATAGCTGCACTGTCTCGAGATAGTTCATTCAAGGGCCTAGATAAAGGGAAAGTAAAACCGGCTCATCAAACATCTTTAGCCAATCACTCTACTGTTGATAGTCCTGAAATTGCACGTTCTCCTATTGGTCCACGTCTTCAAACACCCAAGGGTAATGAAATAACTGACTGTTACTTGTATTTATGTTCTGGATGTGGAATTTTTGAATGTTGTTTGACTGAGATTAATTGATTTTATGCCAGTTTATGATTTGTGGTTAATCCAACTTTTTCCAGAACTTGTTACTGGATATTATATATTTTTTTATTATCAAATGTGCGACTAGGTCTATTTCCTTTTTTGTCAGAGAACAAAAATGTAGCATAAGTGTAATCAGTATTTAAGTTTAAAAAAAATGTAAATGAGTATTTAAATCCAATAGACTTTCATAATTTATATGGATAGACTGCAATCTTAAAAGATGTAATGAGTATTTAAATCCAATAGACTTGCATGATTTATATGGATAGACTGGTATCTAAAAGTTTGTTTGGAGAGAATTAGATTGTATGAGAAGTCATAAGGCGATGGTTTTTGGACCTGGTGTGATTTACATGTTGATATATATATATATATATGCTGGATGGAGGCAATGCTTTTCTCATTCTGATTTTTATTATCAATTGGTTTTATTGTGGCAACACAAGCATCAGTTAATTTTGTTTCTCTGTACAGCTACTTTATTGAAGTCCAATTCATTCAGCACTATAAATTCCAAACCAAAAGTGAAACTTGTTGATGATGTTCCTCAAAGGCAGAAGGGCAATAGAGAACTCGATATGAAAGAGGGGACTGCCAGGACAATGAGCAAATCTATGTCATTTAGATCTGTGAATCCAAGCCGTTCTGGTGCTACTGAGTCAAAAGTTAAAATGCTTTCATCAAAATTTTCTCAAGCCCAAGATATAAAAGCGCAAAAACAAGTGAAAGAACGGAATGCATCTGAAAGTAAAACTTTGGCTAAATTGGATCGTCCTGTGGGTAGTTCAGGGACAACTAATTCTCACATCTCTACGCTAAAAGTCAATCAAAAGCTCACTCCTCGTGGTGAAAGTGTTGCTGTATCATCTACAAGCAATAACAAAGAGCCAAAAGCTTTGCAATCTGATGGTAAATTGGGTGGCTTATTGAGATCAGCCAGCAGTATAGCTCGTAAAAGTGCTGAACTTCCTGTTACTTCTGGTATGATTTCATTTTACCTTCTTTGGTTCTCGCTTAATTTTTCCTTCTATAAAGCTAGTTTTCCATCCTCCGCTTCTCCCTTTCTTTTTGGATTGGGTGAAACCAACTTTTTATTATTTGCTATTACAGTTCGATCTTCAGCTATGAATGGGATGTCTACTGCTTCTATTGAACAAAAGTCAAATCAAGTTAGTCCAAAGGATGAACCCTCTTCCAGTTCTTCTTGGACTGCTGAGAGACAGTCCCATAATATCGATGAAAATTTACAAGGCTTATCTCAGTCACGGGAATCATCGGATCAGAGTGAGAAAACTAGGGAGAGTTCTGTTACTCGCTTGAGGCCTGCTGTGACTGCTGGGCTAAAAAGTGTCAGCTGTCAAAAGTGCAAGGAAATTGGGCATGCTGCTGAGTTTTGCACGATTTGTAGTCCTAGGCCTTCTGGTACTGATGCATCTGCTGCAAGAATTGTTACGGAGGACATGAGCAAAGGTAGTAAGTTGAAAGCTGCAATTGAGGCTGCCATGCTTAGGAAGCCTGGAATATTCAGAAAGAAGAAAGAAATTGATCAATCTGATGGGTTGTTGTCATCAAATGTGGATGTGACTTCCGAGACAGCTTCACATGATCAGTTTTCAGTTTCAAATAAGTTGAGAAATATGATTTCTGATGAAGGAACAGATGAAGGGCAAGCAAATATTGGTCCGAGTTCCTCTGAGAGTTACAAACAGACGAATATTCATAATGTCAAGCAGCTGAGTGTGAATTCTGCAGATATTGTTTTCCCTTTAAAAGTTGGGGAAGATACAATGGTCCCTTCTGGTGGAAAGCCCTGTCATTCTTTGACAGCAACACCCTTTTTTACAAAGATGTTAACCATCCCAGAGCATGAATACATCTGGCAGTAAGTTATTCTTCTATGTGTATGACTTGTCATCATGTTTTCCTCTATTCTCTCATCTTCATACATGCTTGTGAAATCGTGTTCTAGGTGAAGTTTTGTTATATGCATGCAGGGGGGCTTTTGAAGTGCGCAGAGGTGGAAGACCACTGGACTTACATAATGGAATTCAAGCGCATTTATCCACTTGTGCATCACCTAAAGTTCTAGAAGTAATGAATCAGTTTCCCCAGAAAATCACTGTGGATGAAGTGCCTCGCTTAAGTACATGGCCAAGACAATTTCACGAACTTGGTGCCAAAGAAGATAATATTGCTCTTTATTTCTTTGCTAAGGATCTTGAAAGGTAAGTATGGGTACCCTTTGCTCTTTTCTTACCGAACGTGGTTTCGTTGATGCATATGGCCTTTATTTATTTGATGTTACTAATTGTGGTACAGTTATGAAAAAAGCTACAAGAACCTGTTGGATAACATGATTAGAAGAGATTTGGCATTGAAAGGATATTTTGGGGGTGTTGAATTCTTAATATTCCCATCCACTCAGCTTCCTGAGAAGTCCCAGCGTAAGACTGTTGTAGATTTATATCATTTACCTTCATTTTTGGAATAACTAATATGGTGGAATTCGTTTGTTATTGTTATGTTAGAAATCATGAAAATTTTTGTATCTCATAATCTCAATTAATGGTACTTTATCACTAGCCTAAATTCTGTAAGAACCAGTTGAATTTTGAAATGAATTCGATATTTTCTGATTAGACTACCTCCCCCTCTTTCAATGGTCTCAACAGCTCACTCTCTCACAAAGTTCTGAAAACCCTAATTTTAGCTTCTGAGCCTTATTTTGAGACCTCTTTTGCTGTTCCACTCATAGTAGATCAGCATGGTGCTCATAGTGGTCTCTTTTGCTTGGATGGTTGATCATATTTCCAAGCATGTGGTAGAAAGGGCCGTATCTTGTTCTGTTGGAAAAAAAAACAAAACAATATACGTGGGTAGCTTGTAAGTCAAATTTAAGAAATATGAATATACATTGAATTCAACTCTATGTTTGTTGAATTCATGTGAAATTCAATTAAATTTCATTCATTAATTTGCAGCATACCAAACATCAAAATTCATTTGCAAATATATTCTGCTGTGATTCATTTTCAAATGAAATAAAGTATTTGCAGAATTGCTTCCAAATGTAGTGTTGATCTTTGTTGTTATTAATTGTTATGATTCCTTGATAGGATTGCATACTTCACACCTAAGGATTCATTCCTTGGTGAGGCAAACTGGTTCTCTTGTGGAATGATGATACTGTGAGACTGGTGCTATAAAAATATTTTCTCCATATGGATTTTTATATAGCATGCTATGTTTGCTGTTAAAGTTCATCACTGTTTTACTTTGTGTATCATTCTAGTAATTGAATATGGAATGTTATATCCCAAAGTTAGTGCACCCTTATGTTAAACCAGCTGGATGATCCTCTGGTGGCTCACTGTTGTTCAGCTGGTCCTTTGGTGGCTCACTGTTGTTTTATTCCCTGAGTGTGTTGTTTTTTGCCATTATCCTGCCTACTTGTATGCCTCAATTCAGGAAAATACTTTAAAATGAGTGGACAAGAATTGGCAGTATTTTATGAGATCTGATAGTATTATGGGAAGAAATAACATATAAAATTTAGTAAACAACTATGGTAATTTCTAATGTTCATGATCTGTTATTGGCAGGTTGGAACATGCTATTTTTTCTGTGGGGTGTGTTCAGGGGAAGGAAATCCAATTGTTCAGATCCTGCGTATAAATCTGTTACTACCAGTCCTAATGTGGTGCCAGTGGACATGAATGCTACACACAAGCCATATAATTCACTGAATGGGGATCTTGATAAAGCATCTGGTTCACAAACAAACTTGGAGCAACAAGATGGTAGACTCAACTCCAAATTCTTGCCAAAAAATGCAACAGGCGGTGAACTTTTGTGCCCAGAAATTATATGCACTCCTCCACAGGTAATTTTTATTTTTTTTCTCCAGTCAAGAACGGATTGGTGCTTGATGTTCTGTTCCTGTGCTCATGTGGTATTTTGGTAGATTGGCTTGCATAATTGCATGCATGCTTTTGCTCTGCCCTTTCCTCAACCACAAGATGCCCAAAAGAGAAAGAAAGATGTTTTGAGTTTTAATCTTTAATTTGATTATGCCTATACAGCATGCCTATCTTGCAATGAATAACTTGTTTTATGTTTTGGTCATAATTAGAAGATTGGTGGCTTTTTTAATAACCTTTTGGCCGTCTTTATAATTTGAATGTATCATTTAGTGCATGCTATTTTAGAAAGTTGGATGCTAGATCAAACTTGAATGTGTTTTCAGTCTTGATTTCTGATGTTCATCTTCCTATTTTTTTTTCCACTCATTTTTGAAGGCTCATTGCAATTTTTTATGTCAATGGCATAAAGCATAGATCGTTGGTGTTAATGATAGCTTGAGTTCTTGTGGCTGATGATTTGGAAGTTTATGCATATATTTACATATTTCTATATTATTGGTATTGCAGTATTGTTTTTATAATAGCCACTTGCAGAGGATGGCAGCTGTTATTGCTGAAAACTCCCATGAATTCTGTTCAATAATTTACTGCCGGAAGCATCTTATGGATTTGAAAATGAGATGATTCTTAAGTGACTTTTGTTTACTTTTTCTGATTCTAGTTAAACAACCGTATATAATTGAAGCTACTGTAAATTACTCAACTTCCATTATTATGATTCCTAATAATTCATTTTATTTGATGCTAATGGCTAATTAAATATGGCTCTAAACTGTCCTTTCTATTTGAGATCTGTTTCCAATTAATAATGGGGCATGAGCTAGTGGAGCAGATCTCATATTTTTCAGGTAACTGGAAAAGCCCAAAGGCTTAAAAAGCCTTCAAGTGCTTCTCGGGCTAAGAACAAGCTATTATTCAGGCTTTCCATTTACATGATAAAAACCTGATGACAACACGACCTAAGAATAAGCTACTATTGATACACAAGCTAATACACTTCTTCTTTCTCTGTTTTGCATTTGCATGCTGCTCATGTATAATGACCTCAATAAAGCTTGTCGGATCTTCTGTTTGACATTACTCTACAATGCTGACCCATTCTTTTCACAGGAAGAAGCAGCTCTTTCAGAATGTAGGCTGGATACAGAACATAAATCGTCTTTTCAGGCAAAAAGATCCAATAGTGGTTCTAGTAGCAGGGATGAGATCCAAGTGCATGTCGATGCCTCGTGTATGAGAGAAGACTCGTCATCCTCCAAGGTTTTCCAGGCTAGTAATCAAGATGAAAGCATCACAACAAGTGTCTGTGAGGAGAAAACAGTGGATAGAATGGACATTGATAGAGATGAGGTTAGAGTTGAAAGGAATCTGAATGAAGATTCTACAAGCATGGATATAGAAGCTTCCTCAGGGGATCTAACCATCAAAGGGCTTGACTCCTGGCAGTCAAATAGCAGGAAACGCCCTTTCTTGGATCTTTCAGAGACAGCCCCTCAGACTTCGAGTAGTACAGGCCAAAAAATGCCATGGGATACAGTTGATGGAGAGAGTAGTATCGGCAAGAAGCTGAAGTCTGGTTGCAGTGAACAATATGCGTGCAGCAGTGTGAGAGGGGGGAATCCTTTTAGTGATGGTTTTACTTCACAGATATGTGACTTGGGGTCGAGTTCCTTGATCGAGGAAAAAAGCTGTGACAAAGCTCCTGATGAGAAAGTTATCCTGGAGGATGTGGGAACAACTGAAAGGTACTTCTTTCCTGTGGATTCACGTCGTGTAAAAGATTTTCGATTGGGGGGCAACTCCATGCCCTGGAAAGAATACTCATCAAATGATGAGGATCAATTCCATGAAGGGGTCCCAAATCTTGAGCTTGCTTTAGGCGCTGAGACAAAACCCCCAAACAAAGGAATCCTGCCCTTCTTTGTTGGAATGGTAGAGAAAAATAATACCCAGAACAAGATTCCAGATAAAAAGGTGACAGATAAGGAAGAGGAGGATGGTGTCTCCGCTTCCCTTTCCCTTTCTCTTTCATTCCCATTCCCTGACAAGGAACAAACTGTCAAACCTGTTTCAAAATCAGAGCAGCTCCTGCCTGAAAGGCGCCATGTGAATACTTCACTGCTCCTTTTCCAGGGCTTCTCAGATAAATAGGCCCACAGTGACTCCGTCTGTATATTAATGTGCACCAGCACCACATGGATGTGGTAAAAATGTACCTGATCATGTACGATGATCGTCCATGGGCTTTCCATCTGTTCATACCCCACACAAGATTTACTAATAATTTTTCCTTTTTTTTTTTGTTAGCATTTCTGTTTGCGGAGTGCATAGTCACGGCTGTTTGTATATACAGATTTTAAGCCGGTTAAAATGAACCATGAGATATTTGCAGACCCAATAGCTTAATGACGATGCTGAGTATCAGTTATATTTTGTCTTTTCAAATTATCTTTGCTCTCTGATTTATTTTCCTTTTCTTATCATTTCTTTTTTTTTTTTTTTTTTTTACTGGTATTTGGTACAGTCATCATGTTTGAACTGTTCGTTGCCAGGAAATGATATTAAAAGATGATGCTTTTGGTTGTGGGAGGTGGTAGTAGACCTTTGCTCTACTACCCTTCCCATCTTATTCTCTTGCTGCATCGGGTTTATTGCTTTTCTTGGAAGGACTGTTGGTGCTGTTGGGGCGCTGGGATTAACACCTGAGACATTCTATTTTTGTGCCATTCAAATTGAGATTAGAGGTTCTACTGATGATTACAATGTATTTGTGACACTGCTCTTGCCTGGTATAGCTAGCTGTAAGGGTCTGTTGTTTTGAACTAGTTTATATCGTCTCTTACAAGTCTTGATGTTGTTGCTGCCTGTCTCTTGGGAAATTTTGCTGCGACACACCGTGTAAATGTAAATTTAATTCGTTGGCCCCTTCTTTTTCCTTTGGGTCGAGATTATGAACTCATCTTTTGCTTATTGGTCTCGTATTTGCCTGCTGCTATGGTACACACGAACAAAAGTAGAGGGATTAAGTAACTTTTTGCCTCGTATTAATCCCTCCGGTAAAAGTTTGAATTTGATTTCTTTTTACAAATACTTAAGTTCAAATTAGCAAAAATGGCAATTAGTTGGGACATGATACTGATTTAATTATTTTATACATTAGACATAATAAGGGCTTCTGGATTTTGATGTGCACATATATAATAACTAGCTGTATATTCGTATTATGTACTTGTACCATATACGGTTTCAATATATGTAATCCATAGAACACTGCTTGGAAAAGCAAATGGCTCTTTTGCTCTTAAATACAATGTTCTAAATACATTAGTAGTTAGCTAATTATATTCATGGTGTTTGAATTTTTTTAATTTTTTTTCTATTTTTGCATTTAATTAGAAGAAATTTACAATTGGGTGTTTAGGACTATTAAAAATGTTGCAATTAAGTGCATTTCAATTAAAATGGACCAATTCACTTTTTCTTTTACTTTTTTTAATAACATTTTATTGTCTTGCATCTCTTTTTCTTAGAAAGAATCTCAAAAATCTTTTTAATTTCTCTTGATATATAAAAAAAGAAAAAAAGAAAAAATAATAATCGAAAAAAAAAACACAGAAATAAGATTAGAAGATTATAACTTTAGAAACTTAATTATAAAATTCTTCCGTTTAGAAACAAAAATATAAAAAAATTAAAAATTCAAACAATACAAATATAGTTAATTCTTTAATTAATTCATTTAAGAAAGTTCCAATTTTTGCAAGAGGCCAGTCGAAGGCGGACCAACCAAAGCTAAAACAACAAGGACCTTGGCCTTGACGTAGTCGTTGTGCGCCTGGTTTTGTCCTGACATAATTTGCTTTTCTTTTATTACAACAATACCCTTCTTCATTTTTTAATTTCAAAACAAATATTTCCCCAACGCATATTGCATATATATGTTTTAATTAATTTGGCTGGTAAAAAAATCCAAATTTATAATGTATTGATATAATTATTTGCAGCTGAGAAAAAATTATCTTTGATTTTATTTATTTTAATTTATTTTTCACAATTCTAATATTGTATTCAAGTTTTATTTCATGATAAAAATTTGCGTTCATCAAAACAAAAAGGGGTATAATCGGAAATTAATGGGAACCCAGAAAACGAACCGCTCAGCTGCGTATAACTATTTCTTCCTCATTTCTTGTGTAAATAATCTTCTTCTCTATATCCTCTCTTAGCGCTCACTCAATTCCCCTCTCTGGATCTTTTTCCTGTTCTACGATGGCGACCAGTTTCGCTCCTGTATCAATCTCAGGTACAAAAATATTCACTTACCGCATCAATTTATTTTTTTAACTCCTGTTTGTTTGGTTGCTGAGAAAACTCGGAAATTTGAAGGAAATATAGTTATACGAAACTCAGTTACTCTACTAGAAATAGTACGAATGTTTTTTTTTAGTTGTTTATCTATTAATTGTTATAAGTATCTTTCTGGTTAATCTTATATTCAGTTATAATTTTTATTCTTTAGGAATTTGCATTGTATTTTTTTTTTTTTATTTTCTAGATTAATTTTATTTTGGTTATATATATATATATATATATATTTATATATATCATGTGATTTTTCCTTTCGTGATTTGTATACATGTAGTTCTGAGGCTGAACATATCTCATAGAAGAAGTGATCATTGTCGTATTTAGTTTCAAGATTGAAGTAAACCCTGTCATTTTGTCAATGTTATGTACGGTTTCGTCTTATCAAACAAGATGTTCTGTTCTTAGGTCTTAGCACTGTAACATTCTAATTTCCTTTTTTGTGAACTTAAGAGGATTGAACGTACATAGTATTGCTCAGTTTTTGTTTACTGACGCTGAATGGAGTTTGTCACTGGCTAATGTGATTTAAAAAGGATGTACTTTTTATTATAATCCGTGTCTGTAATTTGTTAAAAGCTTATGAATTGTATAACATTTATAAGCAAAATTACTGAAAAGTGTTGAACTGGAAACTTTTGTGGGTTTCAAATGCTAATTAAGTAAACTTTCAAATGGTGTTTTGTTCCTCATCAAGTATATTACCTGCTTGAGTTTGATGTAATCTTAGATACGCTAATGTGTGTGTGTGTGTGAACTCGAAACGAATGAGAATTATTTCTGATCTTGCCATTTGTTGTTTTGAAAGAATGAAATTGAAAATCTGTCATGAACCCTGATGTTTTTTAGAGTTCTTTAACACAGTGCTTATATTTGGTTCTAGGTGGATCTCATCTGAAGATACATGAGCTTTGCTCCTCAAAGTCCTATTCGTTAGGAAAGATGCCAAAACTGGCAGTTCTAAGGAAGTCAAACCGGGCGGGTATGAATCACAAGCTGTCAGTTCGTGCAGAATACCAGTATGTTCATTCCAATTTTTTGCAAACTTATTATAGAGAACTGTGAAAACTTAGATAAAAAGGCATCTTAATCTTTTTCCTGAGTGGTTTAGTATTCAGTCATTGGATCTGTTCCTTGCACTTTCCTTTTATATTTGAATTAGCAGATATGAATGAGAAAGAAATAAGCAGGTGAGAGTTCCTATCCAGCTTTCTTTTTTAACCCTTTGCTCTATAATTCTCCAATTTTATTGCATTGTCTTTTGGGATGAAAATGGTGCATAAGTTTCTGAGACTTGGCAAGCAACTAGCTGGATATGGAGAGAAGAGTTGAATTTGCTTGCTACTCCCATAAATTAAAAATATCCAAACCCCTAAGGTTTAGGATATCCTGGTTAACGAAGGTTGCTTCTTTAACATCTTATGTTGGGAAAACTAAGAAGTAAATACTAGATTGTTCTTGAATGTCTTATGTTGAGTCTTAGACATCTCCCTGAAGCTAGCACCATTTGCACCATTTGCATCTCTTTTTTTTCATATGGAATAAAATTTGTTTGATTCATAATTGCTCCCCAACCCCTTATTGATTTAAAAGATTCTTTTGTCAAGTGGAGCACAAGTGACTGGCTTTACAAGTGTGGAATGGACCTTTTCATCATTTTGATGATTGATTGAACCTAGCTTCAGTTTTATGTGGTTGAGCTGATTTTTATTCTCTGGATGTTTGAACAAAACTGAATTTTTACTATAAATTTTTCCTCTGTTTTGTGCAGTGATGGCAGTAGGGGTGGTGGCGGTGACTTTGTTGCTGGTTTTCTTTTAGGAGGCGCCATATTTGGAACTTTAGCTTATGTTTTTGCTCCTCAGGTGATTAGATGTTAATTTTTGGCGTTTAAATTTTCCAAGTGATGAATGTGTCAAACATTTCCTTCATTTAAATGTGTTAGGTTGATAGGATAACCACAAAAAAAAAAAAAAGAAAAGAAAAAGAAAAAGAAAAATTGTGAATTGATGCACAATTGCATGACTGCCTCCAACACGACTTTTGCATGTATGAATCATACAAGTTGATATTTCTGTTAGTGCTTCTCAAAAATTGTGGTGTGCGTATGTAATATGTTAGATTATGTTTTTTGACAATTGCTTAGCTGCACTTAGTTTTCCCTTCTTTAATAAAAGGAAGCATCACCAATTAATTGTAATAGCCTTACATTACTGCAGATTTTGTGCTGTAATCTTAGTATTCTTACTGAATCTATATGTCATGCTCACAAAATCGGAAATTGTCAATGCTGAATGCCGTTTGATAGCATTAATTCTCCACTGTTCATTCTATGATACCAGTGCTTATCTTACCTCTTAGCTGAATAGATGATGATGATTATAATTGGTTTGAACATAATTCCAGCACTTCGTTGGTCGTTATTAGAGTAATGCTAGTATGGATTTATTTTATATCTTATGTATTTGGCATGTGTTGCTGTAATTCCCCTCGATGACCAGATGTCTACTAGTCTTATACTCATAGTAATTAAAGGTGCTAGGCGCACTAAGGCGCAAAAGGGGAGTGAAGGTGCGTGCCTGATTGAAGTGAAGTGCGAAAAAAAAAAAATGAAAAAAAAAAAATCCTAATCATAAAATAGAACATATAAATCTAAATGAAGGGGTGGAGGCTGGATTGCAAAGCACATCACTGGTTTCTGTGTTGCATTTTATTTCTTTTATTTCGTTATTTATTTTATGGAAGAAGATGCTACTAGACAACTTTATATTGAGGAAAATCTTAGGTGACTTCAGAAAAACAGAAAAGAGGTGCGCCTTAGGTGCTCTACTCAAAGGCAATAGCCTGAGTGAAGTTGCCTGCCTGAGGGATTGTTGAGATGCAAGCCCTTGAGCCTTAAGTAAGGCTTGCCTTTAATAATTATGCTGATACTAATGATCTATTATTGCTGGAGCGTCTTCTATGCATGAATTAGAGCAGTTATATTATTTTTTAAGTCAAACGGTAATGTTTTCTTCTTTATTGTGTCTATTTCTCTGAAATTTGGCCGTTTTCTTTAGTCCTATTGAAGCAGCAGTTTATGTTGAAATTGATTGCTGGTTCTATTTTATATTTTTTTTGTATCGTTTCAGATCAGAAAATCCCTGCTTAATGAAGATGAATATGGATTTCGGAGGGCCAAGCGACCGATCTATTATGATGAAGGTTTGGAGGTAATATCGTAATATGGTTTGTATTTGCTCTCCGTGACTCCTTGCTGCTAATAGGAAATTGCTATAAAATTGCCAAATTTTGACATTATTAACTTTGCTGGCAAGCAGAAGACCAGGCAGACCTTGAATGCAAAAATCAGCCAACTGAATTCTGCTATTGACAATGTATCTTCACGTTTGCGAGGTGGCAATAATTCACCTACTGTTCCTGTGGAGACTGATCCCGAGGTAGAAGCTACCATGTGAGACTTGTTTCTATCTCTTGATTATATTCTCCGAGACAACATACTTTTTGAAGATCAGATATGTAACTGTGTTTTTTGACATTCAACTTGTTGGAGGTTGCATTTTGATGTTTAAATCAGAATACAAGCGTAACAGTTAGCATTATATTGCAGCATTCTGCACTGGGTTTCTTCATGTTAACTTGATAGCTTGAGGATTTCTAGAGGCACTAATAGCCTTCTATGGTTGTTTGCGCTGTTTCCTTTAACTTGCGAAATATTTGAAGGAGAGTGATTTGCATTATAGAAAAGCTTAATACATACTTATACATAAGCACTATATCCGGTCTCGACTTCTTCATGTCAATTTGTAGCATTGACTGGAAAGGTTGTTTCTTGGAGTTGTGTACATTTTTGAAGATTACTGAATCTTGACAACAACTTTCACACAATCTGGTTGCTCTAATAATTCAAATGCCTTGTCTTTATCTTGCAATGAAATTTCATGGGTCAGAAGCTCATCAAGATGAAATTCCTGCACACCAGTAGAAGAATGTTAATTGGAGCAGTTTAGATAGTACATTCTCATGTTCTACATGTGAGGTTTTGTGCAATAAATAAGATTTAGGGCGTTACCTTATTTTTGCATTTCTGAAGCAAAATAGGAAGGTCAGATTTTATTGAGAGCCCTCCAAAAAGACACCCCTTCAGGGTTCTGCCAGACATTAAGGGGAAGAGGTCGATGTGCACACTGTCGTGTCCTGAACCCATCACTATTGCTTTCCCTTTTCCCTAATAATCAGTATTGCAAAATAACAAATTAGTGAGAAGAAAAGAAGCAAAATTTTCCTACCACTTCCAATGGCAAGGAAATTTTTTTTGTTAAAAAAGAAAAATTTAGTTACCAATTTTGTGGCTTGAAGAGCTCGATTGACTAAGGGTGCAGAACCAGAGCACTCAAAGCAATAATCCACTCCTATTCCATCATCAGTCAAATCTTTAACCAGTTGCGAGATGGGTTTGTCAAATTCATCTGGGTTTATGAAATCAGTCATTCCAAAAGCTTCTGCCTTTTCCTTTTTCTTCCTATTCTTATCTATACCAATTATCTTTGTTGCTCCATGCATTTTGGCTCCTTCTACAGCATCCAATTTTTTGTTTCCACCCACAACAATTAACAACAGTAAAGATTATTGCTAATCAAGTCTAATCTAATCTAATTTCTCCTTTCTTTAAATCTCTGAAAAATGGACAGAAATCGAATATACAAAAGAAACAATAAGTAGAGAGACCATTTGAAAGTAACATACCCCTAGGCCAACAGCACCAAGGCCAAAAACAGCCACACTTGACCTGTTTTTGATCTTAGCTTCCTTCCAAGTGGCTCCAAACCCAGTTGAAAACCCACAAGACACTATGCTTGCATGAGGCAGAGGTATACTTGGATCAATCTGACCACATGATTGGAATCAACAACCATGTACTCAGACCATGTAGAGCAAGTAAACAAGTGATACAACTTGTGCCCTCTAATGGACATTCTTGAAGTTTCATCTGGCATTAGACCACTGCGGCTTGGAGGGTATTTTAGGCACACATTGGCCTCCTCTGATGTGCAATTCTCACATTCTTGGCACTCTGCCATAAAAGTTGGGATCACAACGTCTCCTTCTTCTAGCCCATTTACTTTCTCCCCCATGCTCTCCACCACTCTTCCATCGGACAATTATTTCAATTTATAAGTCTTTACTTAACAAATTATGAGATGAAATACCAAGAAGTATCACTACTTATTTCCTATATGCTTTCCATTCCCATATGGTCCATTGTCATCTCTACTAATAAAGATCACAAATGAGTCAAACTGCTCGAAAAAAGGGTCTGTTCAAGCTCTTTCGATAAGCTTAACAAGTTGATCTCGATTTGCTTATTAAAAGCTGAGTGCTTTTGAATGTGTGAAGGGATAATTTTTCTTTTTCAACTATAGATCGTAAAGCAGGTAAGTTAGTCAAAATCAAGCTTGAATTCGAGTATACTTTTTTATGAGATTATATAATTAATTCAATAAATTGACGATGGATCTAACTTACCCAACACCTTCGTGTCCTAGAACTCGAGGGAAAAGGGGCTGAAAAAGAAAAAGAAATATTAAATCCTCGAAAGAAAAATTGGTAAATTTAATTTAACAATTAACATAAAGGAGTACCCACAACACGGGTTCTATCAGAATGACAAATACTAGCATATAACATCTTGACTCGAGCTTCTGATGATTTTGGTGGGTCTATTTGTATCTCTTCCACCTTCAAACCCTCCCCAAATTACTGCAGCTGAAGTAAAAACACATAGCAAAAAGAAACAAATCAGTTTGTGTTAGAAAAGCTTTAATCTAAGGCAACAAGGATAGAGTAGAATTGAATTACCCTTGCATGTTATAACTTGTAGGATGGTTTTTGACATTACTGAGGAAATTTTTGTGCTTCTACAAGATTGATGATTTAGATTTCCTATAAGTGTAAGTAACTGCAGTCTGTCCTAAATTCCTAATACTGGAAGCAGAAAACGCTAAAAGATAGAGTAGGACAAGGACAAGTTGTATAAAAAAGCAGTGTTGGGCCTGACAGACCCATTTAATATCGTTACAAGAAGGAATTAAGGCGCTGTTTGTTTTAATTTAATAGGACCTCCAACTTCTCCGATGCTTAAGCAAAATTAATAAATTTTTTATCTGAATTTACAAATTAAATTTTATTAAAATGAAAAAATTTATCTATAAAATTTAAAGCTCATAATTAACACCACATGTCACTTCTTAATAATTAAATAATCAGTTTTTGATACATTAACCATTCAACTCACTTGAATAGTTTTTTTTAGATTCATAGATTCTACATTTAGAGCACTGACAAATGGTCTCTTAAATAATTTATAAAAGAGAAAATACAGATGATAATATTTGGTCCCAGTTCCAATCAGATTATGGGATCTTGATAAGAACCTTTACACAATCAGGTTGCTTTATTAGTTGAAAGGCTTTATCAACATCTTCCAGTGAAATTTCATGGGTCAAAAGTTCATCAAGATGGAGTTCCTGCACAGGAGAAGACAGAACCATAAGCTAACAACTTTTCATCTTTTAACAAGAAAATTGCATTCTAATATTCATATATTATGAAGACATGAAAGAGAAAATATTTAAAAATTAATTAAGTTTAATCCAATGGTTAAGGGTAATTAAACTTACCTTTTTACCGCATTTATCAAGTAAGATAGGTAAGTCGGACTTAATCTTGAGGCCTCCAAAAACACAACCTTTCAGAGATCCACCAAGCAATAGGGGAAGGAAGTTGATCTGCACAGTTTCATCCATTGCTGCACCCACTAATATTGTTTCTCCTTTTCCCTATATATGTATTAAAAAAATCATTTAATCATGCATATTTCTAAAGGTATACGTACTTACTAAAATACAAATATATATATATATATATACCGGTTTTGTGGCCAGGAGAGCTTGATTGATCAAAGGAGGAACACCAGTGCACTCGATGCAGTAATCAACTCCTAATCCATCAGTTAACTCTTTTATCTGTTCTGAAATAGATTTTTCAGACACCTCAGGATTTATGAACTCAGTTATTCCAAAAGCTTTCCCTTTTTCCTGTCTTCTTGCATTTTTGTCAACACCAATTATCTTACTTGCCCCCTCAATTTTTGCTGCTTCTATTGCCTGCAATTGGAAAAAGCATAATTAACAAATACATAAATTCTATTTTTCTTTTACATTGAATTAGGATAAAGTTTTAGGGCATACCCCTAAACCAACAGTACCAAGGCCAAAAACAGCAACAGTAGACCCTTCATGAACCTTGGCTGCCTTCCAGGCTGACCCAAAGCCAGTAGAAAACCCGCAAGAGAGCAAACTTGCATGTACTAAATCTAGAGTTGGGTCAATCTTCACTGCATAATTGGCATCAATTACCATATATTCTGACCATGTTGAGCAAGTAAATAGATGATAGAGCTTTTGGCCTCTAACTGACATTCTTGAAGTTCCGTCTGGCATTAGTCCACTGAAGGGTGCTGGGAATTTTAAACATAGATTAGTCTTTCCTGACCTGCAATTCTCACATTCTTGACACTCCCCAAGATAAACTGGAATCACCAAGTCCCCTTCTTTTATATCTTTCACTCCATCGCCAATACTCTCCACCACTCTAAGGAAATAATTTAATTATATATACATGTCAAGCAGTCAAGATTAAGAAGCATTATAATCAGGTTCTATTGGTTTAATCTAAATCTTACCCAACACCTTCATGTCCAAGAACTCGAGGGTAAAGAGGCTAAAAGAAAAGATTATCAAATATGTTAGAGTGTAAAAGATTTAAAAGTCAGAAATGAAAAAGAAAAAGAAAAAGAATTAAAAGGTACTCAACAATTGCAAATCCCCGAGAGAACAAGATATCAGTGTGACATAAACTGGCAAACAACAATTTAACTCTGAGTTCTGATGATTTAGGAGGGTCGACTTGTATTTCTTCAAGCTTAATTGGTTCTCCATCTCCCCAGCATACAGCAGCTACCATGTGCATATCCAAAGCTTAAGAAAATTAATTAAATGAAAACAAAAGAAAAGCTAACTTTAAGTTAGATACCTTTGCAGGTTATGACTTGTGACATGGTTGAGAAATGATTAGCCTCGTTGGTGTGTTGTGCTCTTAAGTTGCAAGTTTCTGCCTGTTGCTTCCTCTATATTTAAACTTTCTTTCGATTACACTTGCCTAAACTCGCCGGCATCACCCCTATCAAATAAATGGAGACAAGACATTCTCTCTTCTTTTTTTGTCCCCTCGGTGTGTGGTTACAAATACGGGTTTGGTCTATAACAGGACCATATACAGTTAAGACAAACGAATTCAAGTGTAGTGACCACATGGCCCTCATTTCTCTATTAGGTGACGTATCAAGGTTTGAGGTCAGCCTCTAATAGGAGGTTATGGTTATGGTTGGCAAGATCAAGCGAAAATTAATATTTCGTTCTTGAATTTTAATTAAATTAATAATTTCTTCTATATATTTTGATAAAATTATTATAATGTCTTTAAAGTTTGTTTTCATATAATAATATGTTCATTCCATCTAAAAAGTTGCATTAAAAAAAAAAAGAAGGCCAAAATGTCTTCATTATAGGACCCACCCATCCACGTGCATGGGATACCTATGTGAAGGGGTTTAAAACCATCCATCCATCCACTCATAAGGCATCCGCTCATAATAATAGCCTTTGAATATTACAAAATAGCATTTGTTGTGATTAGGATGGGCCAGAAGACCAGAACAATACCTTCGCGTCTCTATAACACTTGCCACGGAAACTTCCTTTAGCTTTCGCTTTCACGTTTCAAAAATGTTTTTTATGCAAAAACATTTGAAAATTCCTTAAAAATATTTTAGGACTGTTTCCATAAATTAAATTATTTAGAAATACATTTTTGAGTATGAAATTTTAAATTTTTTTAATATGATTAAATATTGATCGGACTACTCGTTGAATATATTTAATGGTTTATAATAATTTATATTTATATTTTTATAAATATAACCCTATAATTTTTATGCATTTTCCTTATATATATATATAAAAACTGTTGTTCGGGTTGTGGAGGCTCGCCATTCTCTAGATGTCATGCATAGAGATCTTAATCCTGGAATTTTCTTATTTCGTAGTGTTGAAGAGGATGCTGCTCTCATGGCCACTGATTTTGGACTTTCTGTGTTCCACAATTCAGGTTTCGTTATTTTTTCTTCTTTGATTACTTTCTCTCCATTTTTGTAGAAATTTTGAGTAATAAATGACATTTGAAAATTATAAACTAGACGGTAATTTTAGTTTCAGTTTCAGTGAGTTGGTGTTTGGAATTATCTTCCTTTTAAGCTTGGAGGACAAATCAGTATCTGCTTTCAAAAAGAAAAGGGTATTCAACTGTTCATATTCTCTGTATTATATTGTTTTATTGTAAAATTTTCAAAGTGACAAAATTTATATTTATAGAGGAAATGCTATCCAAATTTCAGGAAAATAATAGAAACGATTATGTATGAATTAGGTTGATAAGTAGTGAATAAAAGCAATTACTAGGTTATTACAATAAATGCCATCCTAATCCTAATATTAATATTTCTAGTATTACTAGTATTTGTTCTTAACTAAGATTGTGATTAATTAAAATTAGAGATAATTAACTAGTCGATTAGTGGAAATTTTATTAAGGGGTAGGTAACTAATTGATAATGTCTAGTTTAATTAGGCATGTAATTGGTAAATAAGAGAAATAATAAAAATAATGAAAGTGCTGAAGATGCGATAACAAAGTGGTGAAAATATTGATACTTGAATTTAGAAAATGTTAGAGTAATAAATGAAAGAGCGAGAGATGCGATATCAACAACAATTGATGCAACAAAAGTTGCAACAACAATTATAGCAGCAAGTTGAGAGCTTGTTCGCACTTATTTAGTACCTACAGTTTTTTCAATTCCTGTTTCACAGTTTTCTTCAAATACGCACACTTTTGTTCAGAGTTATTTAGATAGATTTTAGTTGATTTGTTTTTAAAAATATAAATTTATTAGTATTTATAAGACTTAGAATTGTTTATTAGTAATGAATTTAGAAATGGAATGAAAACGGTTCGAGAACGAAATTCATTCTCAAGAGGTCAAAAATTAGAAACGGATTTCTCAGAAAAGAGAAACAGATAAATCCGTCGCCATAATAAAAACAGATAATTGTATCCGTTTTTAAACTGATTTAGAAACGCTCATAATTGTCACGAACAAAATCTGTTTCTGATCCGTTTTCTAAATTTTTTTAGCAACGGATTTTCTCATTTAGAAACGGAAATTTCCGTTTCTAAATAGTGATTTCTTGTAGTGGAGTTGCATATTTCAATTTACAACTCGTACAATTTAATTATAAGAGCCAAATTTTTTTCTAGCTAACTAAAAATTAAATACTCAAAATCTATAAATTTTATCTCTTCAACGGAGATGCCGCATAAGCACACATGAGAATAGCAATGATTGTCCTTTATATATGTATAATGATAATATTATTATCGTAACTATAGAGTTTATTATCAATGAATTAATTGTTTATATATTTTTAAAATAATAAAACTAAAATTACGTGAAAACGGTCTTCATAAAATTCTATGGACTCTTCAGGTTTTGAGCCGCCCTCTTAAAATTCTAGGGCCCGCTCGCTTTCCTATTTGACTTACTTATCCGCAGGAAAGCTGGAACTTCAAATGTCAACCTTACTTGCATAGAGCAGTTAACTTACCGGTTTGTTTGTTTTGGGTTTCTCTCTCTTTTTGTGGCAATAATAATAATAATAACTACTACTTCAGCTAACGAGACTAGCTGTATTGGATTAACTTATGGAAAATAAGATTTTTTATTTTTTATTTTTTTTGCAATTTTGAAATTCCGGATTGAATTTTAATGAAATGAAATTAGTTAGGACATTATTTCTACTTTTTAGCTTTAAATAAATTCAAAGATGGAAATGTCAAATTTGTCACAAACTTCAAACTACACTCGACCCATCAAACTGGAAATTTTGGCAATAATAATCGAGCCAATGTGTTATTAATACAATCAATTTAAGAGAGAGTTTTTTTTTTTTTTATTACAGATGTGTTTCAATTATTCAATCTTGATCAGAACCTTTACACAATCAGGTTGCTTTATTACTTGGAATGCTTTATTTATATCTTCCAATGGAACTTCATGGGTCAAAAGTTCATCAAGATGGAGTTCCTGCACACACAGAAAAACATATGGTCAACAATTCCCCCCTCATTAGCCAGAAAAATCAGAATAAAAAAATGGAGAGTCATTAACTTACCTTTTTACTGCATTTATCAAGCAAAATAGGGAGGTCAGATTTAACCTTGAGGCCTCCAAAAGTACAGCCCTTCAAAGTTTTACCAAGCAAAAGATGGAACAGATTGATCTGCCCAGTGCCATCCATTGAAAAACCCACTGATATTACTTTTCCTTTTCCCTGCAAAAGTAAAATCATTAATCATCAATCAGATTGTATTTTCCTTGTTTGTCTATCCTGAATTATTATTGTTATATTTTTATTTTAGAAGTAAATAACATTTGAAGTTTACTATTTTTAACTTTATTTAATATACTTCTTACCTATTTTAACAAAATTTTATTGATGCATGTGCAAGAGGAAGGCATACCAGTTTTACTGCAAGAAGGGATTCATTGAGCAAAGCGGTGACACCACTGCACTCAATGCAATAATCAACTCCTACTCCATCAGTCAATTCCATTATCTGTTCTGAAATGGGTTTTTCAGACTCATCTGGATTTATAAACTCTGTCATCCCAAAAGCTTTCCCCTTTTCTTCCTTTCTTCCATTTTTGTCCACTCCTATTATTTTACCTGCCCCCTGAATTCTAGCTGCCTCTATTGCCTGCAATTACAAAAATAAGTTAGTCTAGAAGAGCAGAAAGAAATAAATACTCATAATAAAACTCAAGAAAAACTAAAGGCATACCCCAAGTCCAACAGCACCAAGGCCAATAACAGCAACACTGGACCCTTTCTCTACATTGGCTTCCTTCCAGGCTGACCCAAAACCAGTAGAATACCCACAAGCTAGGAAACTTGCATGTCCTAGATTTAGGGTTCGGTCAATCTTCACTGCATAATTTGCATCCATTACCATATATTCCGACCATGTTGAGCAACTAAATACATGATACAGCATCTGCCCTCTAACTGACATTCTTGAAGTTCCATCTGGCATTAGCCCATTTACGCTTAGCGGATATTTTAAACATAAATTAGTCTTTCCTGATTTGCAATTCTCACATTCTTTACACTCCCCAATATATCCTGGAATCACCAAGTCTCCTTCTTTTATATCTTTCACTTCATCCCCAATGCTCTCCACCACACTGCAATTTATATATACAGTGAAACTCAATTTCTATCAATATAGGAGTTCATATATTAATATTAAACTTACTTACCCAACACCTTCATGCCCAAGAACTCGAGGAAAAACAGGCTGTAAGAGGAGAAAAAGTGTTTAAATGTGTTAAACCTTAATAGAAGGACAACTACCAAACTAGATTAAACTATTTTAAGGTTCTAACCACTGGTTGTCCATGGCACAAAGTAACGTCAGTGTGACATAAACTAGCATACAACATCTTAACCCTAATCTCTGATGATTTGGGAGGATCTACTTGTATTTCCTCAATCTTAAGTTCCTCTCCATTTCCCCAACATACAGCAGCTGCAAAATAATCCAAGAATTAGAGAAAATTAAACAATTACTTATTAATTCCAGTGTTAACAAAAAATTATATACATATACCTTTGCAGGTAATTACTTGTGACATTGCTGATAAAGGAAATGAAATAATGCTGTCTTGAATCTGTGTGTATCAGACTATCCTTTTCTCTCTTTATAGTTTAAATGGCCGGCATGGAGAATATGAGCGTGCTTAATTTTTAAGGTTAAAAATATTTTTTCAGCATTAATTTAGAGCCATTGGCCTAGCACGTCCAAAAGGATCGGGATTCAATTGTTACAAAGTCAAACACTGAGGCAGCCAAGACTGAATATTTAGCCAAAGTTGTAATCTTTCAGTTCTGAAAATTATTCATATGTACAAATGAGAAGTCAAGGTATAATCAAATTAAGAAAACCCAAAACAGTTTGGTTCAATGAGAAGCGCAGTAGGTTAGCATCCGTAATTACAAAATCCAATTATGGAGTCAACGCTTTAGAGATAATCTTCCGGTTAAAGCATTAACATTTTAGGTTATGATCTTCCATTTATTAAACCAGCCAGTATTTTAAAGCTTTAAACTGTCTTCTAACTCTATAGAAATAGGATCTCAATTCTTTCTTCTAAAGAAACTTTTTTTCTTTTTTAATTTCTCAAATCCAATATTGTTTATAGAAAATTCTGTCATTTACTTATAGCGTACGTATTGGACCAGAATTATTGCAAGTGATAGATTATTTTATTCGAATGATTCCAATATATGTTACTTGGACTAGCAATTTCAAATGCATTGCATATTTTTATATTATTTTAATTAAAATCACAATTTTTTTTATTGAACTCTAAAGATAAATTAGAGTGTAATTACAATTAAGTAGGTTGTGCGGGTTTAGCACAAAAATTAATTTAGTATTAAAATTTTCCCTGAATTTCCAAATTCTCGAATAAGATGCAATATCACACAACGGGTTCGTAGGTGCACAAGTCACGAAATGTTGTTCCATAAAGATTGGAGGTAGTTGATTCCTACACTTAAGCAACAAACATTATTTTAGAAATGCAAGTGGGTTGGATCAAGAACATAAACATAAATTCAACTGAGATTGTCAAAGCTAAAAGCAAGCAAGCAAGCAAATAAATGAAACATGTGCACAAGTAAAAATAGTTCACAACACAATATATTAATGCATTCCATACAGAAAAAATTTACTTCTAAAAAAAAATTTATTTACGCTCTGGCATATGAATTCACTTATACATCAAACTAATTATAAATAGTATTTTAGTTTAAACGATAATGTTTTTTATCATACATTGGAAAAAAAAAATACAAACCATCCATACAACAGTGGGAGATCTACTTTCTACACATGAAGGTAAAAGTTAAAAGGAACAAAATGGAGGAGTAAATATTTTTTTCCTCCAAAAAAACTTCTTTTCCAAATTATATTTTAGTTAATACAATCCATAAATATTTTCGCTAAAGGACAAGTATTAATCAATAAGTTTTAGTTCAGTGATAATGAAATTATTTGTGGAGCTAAGAAATCTTGAATTTGAACATTATGTAGGGTATTTTTTTACTTAAATATCAAACAGAAGTTGATGACAATCTTGTCACAGTGTAGTAGTTGTTTGAAGAGCTGAAATGCTCTTGTTCATGTCTTCTAATGGAATTCCATGAGTCAAGAGCTCACCAAGGTGGAATTCACCAAAAAAAGAAATAAAAAAACAAAAGCCGAACCTTCAAATTTGAATTTTTTTTTTTTAAAAAAAGAGCTCAGAAGTATTCGGTGGGTACAATTTAATTTGGACATACGGTTTGAACCATTTAATGCACAGTTCTACATTATTACACGTCACTGGCAAATATTTTATAAGACAATTTTTCTAATACATTTTTAATTTTCATAATTTCTAATTATACATTTTAGTTAATTCCGTCAAATTAAATTACATTTCATTGCGCTTAAGATAAGCATTTGGAATTTATATTATTTATTTTAGAATTCCCTTTTCTTCATTAAATATTAATTAGAACTTGATGACAATTTTGACAGTTGGGTTGTTTGAATATCTCAAATGCTTTATTCATATATTCTAATGAAATTTCATCATCAAGTTGGAATTCCTGCAATAAATAAATATATAAAAAGGAAGAATGGCTCACCCTTCAAATTTAAATAATAATAAGAGTGACGAGTTTCAGAAATAGTGGTCAATAAGGAGCCACCTATCACTGCTTGTTTGTACAAGATTCAGATAGAGTCTTTGTCTTATCACGTGCGTTGTTGTGTATCGAATTGTCAGTGTATGGGCATGCCTTCTCCAACCTCTGGTCCTTTTGGTTTCTATTGATTTGTCACTACTCTCCAATTTTGACCCCAAGAAAAAAAATAAAATATTAATTTACTGTGATTACTGTTCCTATTCCCTGGGAAAAATAAAATTTAGAACTTTAATTCCGATTCAGAGCATATTTATTTATCCATTTTAATGGATAGTAAGGATTCTTCAACCAAGCTGGTGACTCCAGTGCATCAAAGCAATAATCTACTCCAGTCCCATCAGTTATGTCTTTTATCAGTTCAGAAATAGATTTATCAGAACGATCATTAGGGTTTATAAAATCTGTCATTCCAAAAGCTTTTCCCTTTTATTTCTTTTTTTCATTCTTGTCTATACCAATTATTTTATCTGCCTTGCACCCTCCATTGCCTAAATGCCAAGAACTGAATTCTATGTCATTAAAACTTCAGAAGGCCTAATACATAAATTATAAGGCTGTAAAACTTTAGAAGATTGACTCGTTGAACTTTCACTTATAAATTATAAAGCTGTCATTACATCGTTCTTATAAAATTCAAATGCCAATTTATATATTCTGAACAAAAATGGATACAGAAACATATATTTGTATACCCCTAAGCCAACGGCACCAAGGCCATGCAAAAAGTGCAACATTTGATCCTTTCTCAACCTTGGCTTCCTTCCAGTTGAGAAACCGCAAGAAATGAAGCCAGCGTGCGGTGGTGGCATGGTTTGATCAATCTTGAAAGCAAAATTGGCATTAATTACAGTGTATTCACACCAAGTGGAACAGGAAAATAAATGGTATAGTTTTCGGCCTCCAATAGACATTCTTGAAGCATTAAGCCACTAAATGAAAATGGGTATTCCCTGATTTGCAATTTTCACATTCTTCGCATCCTCTCTAAAAGGTCAATTTAGCTCCTTTTAATTTTCTTTATTTGGAGATTTTTTTACTAAAATTTAATTTCTTAAAAACGAAATTAGTATAGAATCTATGTAGAAAAAATAATATTTGATCTGCATATATAAATATAAAAAAAATTAATATTTAAGAGATAAGAAACATATGGTATTGGAGTTCCATACGTAGTAGGTCTCCAACACTGCTAGCAAAACCAACGCACATTTCAAAGTCGTAAATATCATTTTTATGTTATATAATACAATAAATATGATTTTTCTTTTAAAAATGAAAAACTTCGTTAAGCAAATAAATCTAAAGATAATAAAAAATTATGCCAATTCCACCCTGTAATTATCTTTTATCCTTACAAAATCAGTAATTTTAGCATTTTAACGGTTGTTAGCTGTTGTAATAATAGATGTCAGTTATTTTATTAACTGTTAATCATTAACTAGTTATTTAAAATAAAAGCATTTCTTAAAAATAAGTGTTTGATTAATTATTTAATATAAAAAAATGATAGATAATAAAGTAAAAATAAATAATGAGAATAAACGTCATAAAAAATTTATAAAATATTAAATATTAATTATGATAATGTCTTATGAAACAATATTTCAAATTCTAAATATTAAGATAAATGTAATATTATCGACGGTAATAATTAATTAAAAAAATATTTTAATCTGATAAAAATATTAAAAGGTAAACATTGCCCTAATATTACATATTTTCAACTAATAAAATTTACCAAAACAATATTGTGAAGTTTCTACTCGAAGAAAAAGAAAGGAAAATTAAGTTTGCCACGTGCATGACACGTGCAGAAGTAACGGATCACAATAAAATAACAATTGTCCGAACGAAAATTTAATCCCAAATCGATACAGTAGTTGTGGCATCGGAGGAACCTCTGCTTCCTCGTTCTTTACTGTTCCTTCAAGAATCCAATTTCACCACTCTACCCAGTTTTCCATTATTGTTTCTAGTTTTTATTTTCTAAATATCTATGAAAACTTGAAGTAATTTCATTTATTTGTAGTAAATTAAGCAAATATCTTTTCTTTTCTTTTTTTTTGGGGGTGAAATGAAGTGTGCAGAGAATCGCTTGCACGCCAACCCGATACCCATAGAAGATGGAAGGCGATGAAAACACCACTCAGAAGGTGCACAAAAATAATCCCACTTCACTTTTTATTTTTCTTTTTTACTTCCTGCAGATGATGATGATTTGCTTGGACCTTAATTGGAATTTCTGGGTTTTCATTTTTTAGTTCTTCTAATCAATTATGGAAAAGGAAAGAAAAGGTTAGAAATAAAATGGGTTTTATCAATTTTGTGTGGGTCCAGGTAGAATAAATAATTAATAAAATTATTGTGCTGAATTTGGGTGTTTTTTTCACGTGTATGGGAATTCAGTTGTTTGTATTTGGTGCTGGCTTCTGCTCATTTTACTCGCACGAGTTCTATTTTTTATTTTGAGTAAAGGGTTTTATGCATATGAGCTTGCTACTGGAATAACCACTAGATAAAGAAATGCCTTATAGAAGTTTTAACTTTTTTCTTACAATTTAGGAAGCTTTTTTTCATTAGCAAGGTGTAATCTTTTGGAAATATAGGTGAAGGTTGGTTGCTCAGGAACTGTAAGAAAAAAAATAAATTTGAAGATTTTAGACCTCAGTATATGTATTATAAAAGGTTTGGCAAAGAAGACCATGCCATGGTTAATTATCCAAAGGTATATTGCTTATTCATGTTGAGTGATAAGAACCTTGAGAAGCGTGAGATCAAAATTTCAATAATGCAGCAAAATAAGCTTGTGTCGAAAGTGCTTGTGGAACACAATTGAATAAAGAATGATGGTTGTACCTATCATTTCACAGCTGTTTATTATTTTTACTTTCTACAGTTACATAATTGCTTTAATCATGTTCCCTTAAGTATCTATTGTTGGGATAGTTTTTTGCCTTTGGTAATGATATTCGGCATGCTCCAAAAAAAGAAATCCTACACCACGTTAGTCGTCTGAAAAAAAAGCATTTTTCCTTATTGTGTTTTTTCATTTTACTTTATTTGTTTCTAGTTCTGTGGCTATTTATCAGATCTTAAGTTTAATTAGCTTGCACCCTTTTATAAATGCTATAAATCTGCTTGGAATGGTGTTGGATTTGCTACTTCATAAATTATGCCTTCATTGTTGCACAACCTTTTAGACTTAATGAAGACAACTCCATGGAACGCATGAATTCAAGTGGCTTCTTTTTATTTTCTATGGAATTCATCTCTAATTAAGTTGGCTTGCATGACATTCAATGTATTTATTTTTTCCTGCTGCAAATGCTTCATAGTGGAACTTTTCTAAATCAATATTTATTTGGTCAAAATATCTTCTTTTTTTTTTTTTTTCGTTCAATATTTGTCCATTATGGTTAATACGATTGTTTTGCCATTGGGTGCTTCCTATCTAACTAAAATTCACAATGAAGTTGCAAAAAGTACAATGCAATACAATTTTAAGAAATGAGTTGGTGTAGTTTTGTTCATGCGATCCAAGTTAGAGGATTCAAAAGTAGAAGTTGTTTGGACACATTTAGTTAGTTCCATGTGAGAATTAATGCCTAAAGTTTGCTTCTTTTGTAAACCACTCTTTCCTAGACATTTCCATTGCTCATGAAATAGTTCCAATTTCCACTTATTTAGATGGTTTGGTCTTTGACTTTCATTCTATGCATGAGTTATGGTATATAAGATGATTTTATTTAATGCAGCTACATGAGCATTGTAGATTAAGGTGGTGGCTTTGAATGGCATGTTAAGTGTGCAAAAATTCACTAAAAGATGGTACCTTTGTAAATTTGGCAATAGAAAGTTTAACTTGTGGAAAGGATCAATAGTAGTAAAACATAGAGGAAGGACGTTAAAAAAATTTTATTAAAGAAAATTTTATTAGAAAAAATTATCAAAGACTGAACAAAAATTGTTTGAATTTTTTGTTTAGCTGGCAATCTGTTTGCATCATTTTGCTATAAACCAACCATTACTTTCAGTTGGTCAAATAGTCCAATTAGTGACTGATTAGAATCTTGTGATCTGATTTATCCCTTAAGGTCTCTTTTATGGCCCCATTTCCTGAATATATCAGTTTGCATATATCTAAGCACTTGTTTACAATGTGATTGTACTCAGTTTCCTGACCTGGAGATTTCAGTTTTTATTTTTTAAGTTTACAGTTATATGAATCAACTTACTTCTGACATTGAAACTCCCACTTTTCTAGGATTACTACAAAATCTTGGAAGTTGATTATGATGCAACAGATGAGAAGATAAGATTAAATTACCTAAAGCTTGCACTGGTTAGTGGTGCATCTACTATGAGCAGCTTCTTATGTGAGCTTTTACATTTCTTGATCACAATAATTGCTTTATTTAATTGCTATGATATTGATAGAAGATGTTTCATGATATTTCCTTAATCTACAGAAGTGGCATCCTGATAAACACAAGGGTGATAGTGCTGTTACAGCAAAATTTCAAGAGATCAATGAAGCTTACAGAGGTAACCCTTTTGCATGATAATGACGCTCCACATCTAAATGTGGCATGATGCATACTACTTCTAGTGCATCAACCAGGGAAATTGTTCTGGGTTCCGGCCTGCTTACTGGATTTAATAGGTCTAAGAAATCAATGATTTCAAATATTTATTCTCGCAAAAGCTAAAGAGTGTGTGTATAAGTAAATTTTAGGCAAGCTTTAGGATCCTATTTTTGATCTATATAGAAGCAGCATGTCTTTGCCCATGAAGAAATATATGGTTAAATGAAGAAAGTTATTCTGTTTCAAACAGCATTTCTCATTAGAATTAAAGCAATTAGTTTCCAATACATTTTAAGATTTTATGATATTAGATGATGCAGTGTGAATGTTCACGTGTGATATTGATTATTGAGTGACGTGCAATAGACTTCTGCTTATTCTTTTCCTATTACTATATTCTTCTCCAGTGTTGAGTGATCCAGCTAAACGCTCTGACTATGATTTAACTGGAATATATCAGATTGATAAGTATACTTTGCGGGTAAGAATTTTATCATTCATATATTCCAGTTTGCAAACGTGTACTCTCTTAGTTGGTGTCAGTGTTCAATCAGCATAGTTTGTTGACACTGATCAGGCAATTCTGGTATTACAATGCAGGAATATCTTGCCAGATTTAAGGGAATGATACTTACCTGCAATGGGCTTGGTATCAGTCATACATCAATGTGGTAAAGTTCTATGACTTCATGTCATGGTTGTAGCTTAAAAGAATATTACTTGCTTGTTTAAGGATAAAAAAGAGCTGTATATGTTTTATCTTGAATTATAGTTTTTAATTTTAACTGTTCAATTGTGGTTCCGAACTAAGAGAGCAAATGGATGTATGATAATATACCTTCAACATTTGTACTCATGCTCTTTGCAATACTGCAGGACACAACAGCTGACTGATACCAATGAATTTACAGAAAATAAGGTACAATGATATATATATATATATATATATATATATTACATACTTTTGCAATTATTTGCTTGATAAAAACTCAAGATTTGGTGAATATACACTTTCGTAATATATTCTGTGGTTTACTAAGATATTAATTGATCTAAATCAGGGATAGAGATATCAACTCAATGTAGCATGATCCAGGTGAGCTGTTTGTATTACTATAGTTAAGTATACTTACTGATAATCCAAATTGATGTTTCCAGAGAGTTACACGGCAAGAACAGGCTTTCCTCATTTTGTATGGATTATACATAAGATAGGACATGGGTTGAGATAATTATGCGGCAATCACAGATGATCCTGTTCTTTGTAGCATGTATTTTTTTTTTTTTTTTTTTCTCAGAAGAAAAATTGAGTTTCAATTGATGTTCAAATTGAAGACCTCTTAACTGGAAGATGACTTCAAAACTATTGATGTGTTGTATTTTATTATTGCATTTTGGCTTTGGGATGTTGATGATTCAGTCTGACTCTTCATGTACAAGTTATTCCAATAAAATGAAATAATAGATTCATAAGAGCAATAAATTATTTATATGTGACCAAGTGAAGAATATTGCAGTTCACATTATATTGTAATGAGATTGATTTCTTACTAGCATGCCATGCCAAACTCTAAATCTGCTGTGTGTGTGCAATTATGCACCCTTTAGAGAATCTAAAGAGCCTAAGGCAAATTGAAAGTGACAATTTGATCAATAAAATAGTGAGTGGTACCTGTAATTTTTTTTACTTCTTCTTGACAGAGGAAATAAAAAATACTTTCAATTAACACATTTTTATTTTAAAAACAATTAATATTTTTCATAATAAAATAAGCAAGACTGACCTGAACCTGTGCTAACACATTTCTATAACAGATTTAGGTCATGGCTAAGGGCCATTTGTGGTTTCTGACTTGCATATTTTGTCATTTTTTCCTACTTGTGAAAGAACAAATGGAAAAAGAAAAGCATAATTATAGAGAGGTTGCTATTGGTCCTTCAATAACAATATGATATAATGTCAAAATTATCATTGCAAGAATTAAATCATTTACTTCTATTTCATGAATTAAATAATTTGGCTTCCATTTTTGTTTCATGAATTAAATCATTTACTTCTGTTTCTTAAAATAAAAATAAAAACACTATGCAAGTCAATTTAAATTTGATTTGAGAGAAAAAGAAATAATAATTATTATATAGTTCATAACGTTATTTTCATTCATTAATCAAAGGATCGATAATTTTAAAAGATAAAATCTAACCAGCTAAAAAAATTACAAATTTTAATATTTTTAATAATCTCTAAAAGCTTATAGCTATTAAAATTAATTAAAAAGTTATTGCCCAACGCAGAGTGTTTGGTATTCCTTACCTTGCACACAATATTTTCCATTGCTTACGTTATTTCTATTGAAAATTGAAGCACTATTTCCATTACTTTTCAATTTTTAAATTCTGAATAAATCCAGCTAACCACAAAAACAACTATTAAAGCGAAAATTCCCTTTTAATGCTGGAAAATTAAAAGAGAGAAGGGGGGAAATGCAGAATGCAATTAAGCTACTCATAATCTCTTTTAAATCAAACATCTAATCACAAAATTAGCACACTTAAATATCACGGAAAGCACAATCACAAACACAGATTGACATTTTTTAGCTCTGTTTTTTAATATATTGTTGCATATAATTTGATCAATTAGCATCAATAGAGGTCACAAAAACACGAATCTGTTCTAAAAAACTCAGATTCTGAGGCCTATCTTTCCTCTTAACATACCCTTTTGCTTCCTTCTCTCCGTACACTCCATATCCTCTCTTCCCATTCCTTTTCCACATCTCCATTGCGTAGCTTTTGTGCGCGTAATACGCCTCCCCCGCACACGGTTTTCCTTCCTTGCCATCATCTTCCGTCACGGTTATCGGTAATCTCTCATAGTGGCAGCGATTGGTGCCTTCCAGCTCATCGAGGCGGGCGAGTCCTTTAGCGGTTACGCCGTATAACTCGCCGGTTACTTGTTTGGATCCAGTGGCTCCCGGGAGATTGAGGAGGAATGGGACCCTGTATGGCCCACATACGAGAGGATACTTTTCCACGGTTCGGTAATTACCTTTGAAGACGGCGTCTCCGGCTTTCATCAGATCTTGCATTAGAGTGTGATTGGAGAAGCCTTTCTTTAATGTTCCGTAGGTGAATATGAGCGTCGGCGTCGGAATAGCTCTGGGCTCGCTTTCATCTCTTTCAATGCCCATTCCTTGTCCTATTTTTCGGTTGATGTTTTTTCTTTGGCAGTGACCAGAGGGAAAAGGGGAGACGATCGGTATATTTATAGTGGACTGGTGGATTGGTTTATATTAAACCGTACTTATATCTTAATATTCTTCAAAAATTTAGACTTTAATAAACAGAACATAATCGATGAAAAATATCTAAAAATTTGATAATTTGGAAATTCAACTTTTAAATTAATTTCAAAATTGACAATTTAAAATATCTAAATATTAAAAAATTTATAATTTCTTAAAATGAATAAACTTATGTGATTTTAGTTGCTTTAATTTATTTTGATATTTTAATTTTAAATTTTAATTAATCTCATTGGTATTATATTTTAGGCGGTTTTATTATTTAAGCAATGTGAAATTCATTTTCCATCAATTTATTCATTTATTTAACATGTAAAAATAAAACTTATTAGATCACGTTAATTATTGGTGAATTGAAATTTCAATATTTTAATAATCAATATAAATAAGAGAAAAGGAAAATATATATAATATTACATTTATAAAAATTAAATTTAAAATCTCTTCATTGCCATAGCATCACGACTCGACTGTTGAGCTACGGATCATTTGCAAGAAAATCCTAAAACGATAAGCAAGAAACAAATCAAACAAAATCTTTGATAAGTTAGGCATCTTATTCTTTGTTACATGTGGACAAGATTCCTTGTGCCATATGATCCGCATTCTTTTAATCCCAAGGGTGCCCCTTGCCAAGGCCATTATTCCCATAACCACAACTATATTATTTTGTACATTTGCGAGGAAAAACAAAAGGGCACTTATGGAAAGAAAGAAAGAAAAAAAAGAAATGGTTCCCTTGGGCAGCGTTTAAAGGGCTCAATGTATTGTCCAGTTAGCTACCCTACAAAAAACGAAAGAGCAGAAAACGTACAAATCACCGATCTGTCCGTACCCGAAAGAATGCCCATATGCCATCTGTTGTTCCGCCCTCCCATGTGCCAACTGTGTGTCAATGCCTTACGTTCCGTACCTCATCCTCCTACTTCTATCTCCAAGACCGAGACCAAGACGTTACTCACTTCACTGGGATGGGCCAAATATTTTTTACCAAAATTATTATGCCTTATCAAAATGAATTATTTAATGTTAGGTAAAAATAAATACTATACAACTTCTATAATATTTATTATATTTTAAAAAATATTAAATATTATTTTTTATATATGATCAATAATTATCATTTTAATTTAATAATTTTTTAGATTAAAAATAATATAGTTAATTTACTTAATAATTTATTTTAATTTAGACAAATTTCATTATCTTAAGTGGCGTGAAATCCATCGTCCCGGTTTCGTGTTACGAACTGAAATTTGCATGTAAAATTGATCAATTTTGGCCACTTTCGACGAGTTTATAGGAATCGGGACCGGTTGATCAGTCCCCGATTCCAGTCCGGTTCAAAACTGCAGTCCTCGAACTAATTCCGGTTAGGTTAAAAATTAGACCAGTTCAATGGTCGGATTGGGTTTATGACCTTATTTAAGTCTTAAAAACTGAAACTTTTGTTGCATTGCTAAATAAGGCCCTGGCTTGGCCGACTACTAAGTAACACGAAGCGCATCTCAGCGGCTAAGCCCATATGAAAATGTTAAGGTGTCTGTTCAGCCAAACAGGCCCAATGGCCAATGCCATGCACCCATAATTTATTTAGCCTCTCATGAATTTAAAAATAGAAATAAAATAAAAAGAAGGCAAGGCCACTTAGACATGACCGCAGTTTGATTATAAACTAGAATCGAATAGAAATTGGACCGATCAAAATGGAAATGAACTGTGGTAAATGGTTCAAGATTCCAAGCTCTAACAAAAGTTAGCAATTTAACATTTATTTACGGTTCTTTATATTTGCAAATTAAAACCAACAGTTCTAATTTGAACTCGTTGAAACTATTAATTTTTGAATACTGATATTTATTATTATTTTTTTATTTAGTTAGAAAAACTAAAAAAATTATCTAAATTAAATTCCGAACCGAAACTGACAATTGTAAAATCATCCTTTTTAATTTTATTTTTTTAAAATTGAAATCGACAGTTTTATAATTAAAATCAATGGTTATCAAACGGTGGTAATATCTAATACAACTTGCATTAATTAATTAAATAAAAATAAATGAGAAAGGCATCCATCACATTTCACATCAACAAGTGGACGGCGAAAGCCCCCAAGAATACATGCCAAATTGTTATCAAATGCACCGAGTGGATTCAGTCTAATCACTTAATTTAATTCAGTGCTCTAAATAGTGATCAAGTGGCTTTGATTGTGCTTAACTGTGTGCTACTATAAAAGTAAAGTATTTAGATATAGATTCTATTTATATATTTTATTGTAGATATGCTCTTATCAATATTAATTATTTCAATTTCTTTTTTTAATATCAATCCTCCCCTAACCTAAGGTCACTACCTTTTCTATTGTGGTGATTTTGCCCTAATTTTTTAAACGGTCTATTATTTTGTTAGATTTGATTTTTTTTTTTTTTTTTTTTTTTTTAAAGGGCCTTCCTTAAGCCTAAAATTGTAAAATTTCTTTCATTTTCTATATTCAAAATGAAAATTCATTTTCTTTAAAAATTATATAGTTTTCTTTTGATCAATAGAATATTTTTCATTTACTTATTTATGAATGTGTCAAATAATAAATATTTATGAAAAATATTTTTTTATAAATTATTTTATGGAAACAGACGTGGCCTAAATTACAAGAAATATCTTGCACTTGAGGCAATGAGAAGATGGTGAAAGGATTATAGAGGTGCTTGTAGTGTTATGGCTTGTAAAAGGAAAGGACTCCATCACACCAAAACACTTAAAAAAAATAATAATAATTTTCTCATTTTCTCTATGGATTAATGTTGACAAGTGCCGTATTAGATGGTTGCAAATTCCAAATTTCTAGAAGCATTTTCAATGTATTTATTATTACTTGCATAAATGTACTATTTTATGACTTTTGAATTTCACTTAATTATTTTTTACTAGTAACTGCAAAATCATAAATAATAATTAAAATATATAATTTTGAAAGTGATGATAAAAATTAATAATTTAAATAAATGATAAAATAGTACTGTACATCATTCTTTTTCTTTTTAATAAAATTTTAAGGTTTAATTCGTCATACAGCGTAAAATTGTTTCACTCTCTCCACAAATGTATTGAGATCATCTTTATACGAGAATTGAGATCATTTCCCGCTCGAGCCAATTGGATGTCATTCTAATTTGCAGCAAGCAAACATGGCATCTTCATAAGATGCTTTTTAAAATTTTTGTAATTTCCAAATTAATATATGCATATTCTCCTATTTTGGGATGGTGAATTTATGGGACAAAAGACAATGCAGTAGAGGAATTATAGTTGGAAAGTTTTGAACATATCATCCCAAAAGGCTAGGCATGGCCAACAGCCAGCTAGTAAATGAACTCTACAAATTCTTCTTTTAGCATTTGCACAAGCTCAAAAGCCATTCCTCACAACTCAAAAGATTGGCTATGCAAACCTAATTTTTATTTTAAGTAACAATAAATATTAATAATATACCATATTAAATCTCTTTCCATACAATTTGTTTAAGAGTAAATCATTATAGATAGACTAATGATTTTGCAAATGAACTGATATAAGATCCCATGTATATTTTTAATTGATAAATGAATTTACAAATTAATAAAAAAAAAATGGACCTATCTCAAAAGAAAAGCAATAAAAAATATTTTTAGTTGTGTGGTCTTAAACAAGGATATAAATGAGTCGAGCCCGATATTAAATGTATCATACTCAAAGTTTGACGGTCGTATTGAAATTTTTAAATGACTTGAATGATTTTTGTCAGACCGTAAAGGTAAAAGTAAAATTTTCATAAGCCTTTTTCTTCACTTGATTAAATAAGCAACATGGTAATAAGAGCATAAACTCAAAGGAATTTATTTAGGATAAAGCTAAAATTGGCTATTCTATCGTTATGGAAAATCTAGACATACAACAAATAAGTAAACATCCACCTGATTTTAAAATTGAAAATTCTAAGACTTTATTTGATTGCCCGAAATTTAATACTCCCTTCATACCGTTTTGTTTACTTGTTATTTATTTTTTGAATGTCCGAAAATATTTATAAAATTTCTAAATTTAGAATATAAATAATTATTTTTTCTATAATAATTTTTATAATTGTTGTCTAAATAAAGGATTTTCATTAATATCTTAATAAATTAAGGATAAAAATGGTAAAATAATTTTTATTAACTAAATTCTTAATATGCGTATTTTTTCAAACTATATAAACAAAATGAGATGAAGAGAGTATAATCCAATAAATTTTTAATAGTAATTAGGATTTGAATTTCAGGTTTTTTGAGTTTTTGATATTTAATTTTAAAAATTTTTGATTATATTGTTGAATTTTTGCAAATTTTTAGGTTTTCTTTTTTATTATTATTTTTGTTTTGTTTCAATATAAATAGATATTTTATTATTTAAAACTAAAAAATTAATATGTTATTCAAAAATTGGATTTAATTGACTAAAGTAAAATTGAGGTGTGTAATTAATAAAAAAACAAATTATATACCCTATTGAAATTCTCTAAAAACTTCAACGGCTAGTTTAAGTAGGCATGACTACAATTTTATAACCATTTGTTTTCGTTTTTTAAATCGCCGGTTTGAATTATAAAAAATGTGAAATCAAAATTAAATTATTTGTAAAAAGATTTATAAGACAGTTTTAAAATTGTCACTTTCGGTTCAAAACCATAATTAGATAATTTGTTTCAAGCCTTTTAGAAGTTTTTTTAAAATTTATAGCTTGAATAAATTAATAATAATAATAATAATAATAATAATAATAATTATTATTATTATTATTATTATTACAATTCAAAAATACTAAATCAATTTAATAAAAATTCTTTAAATTTTATTTAAACAATTAAATTGCAAGTCTCTTTAAAAACATGTTTTTTAAGATTTCAAATCAGAACTGTCTGGTTTGAAAACTAAAACCATTAATTCTTGTTTTAAAAATTAAAAAATCAAAACTCAATTTTAAGTATATGATTTTGATTAGGCCAAATGCATATTTTGGACATTGTATTTTTTTTAAAAAAAATTTTGTGGTCCCTTATTTTCTGCAAGAGACCCATTAGATACCTTATTTTCTTTTTTCGCGTTTAATAAATACTTCGATTGGGCAAACCAAGTGTGTGCAATGCAAATAAAATGACATGACAAAAAAGCTAATGACATGGCAAAAAACTAATGACATTGTCCATCCTTTTTTTTTATCACGCTACAACAATAGAAAAATAAAAAAAAACTAAAAGATTATCTTCTTAAGTTTTAAAATGAAAATATTCCTCTTCTCTTCTCCTTCAACAGAGGGCACCAGTCCCTCGTTAATCATGAACTAAAACATCAAAAACTCAACTGTAAATTAACCACAATACCTAAACAAATACCAATCACGAAATCTTGAGAAAAAAATAATGAAAGAATGAAAAGAGAAAAGTATATTGCAAATTTTCTTTACCTTGAGATGCCAAAAAGCTTCTCCATGAGAATAAAGAAAGGAGGACTAAAAATAAATCCAAGACCAAGAGGAGAAATCACCATCACTAGTGGTGATGGTAGTGGGGGTAAATTGTGCAGAAAAAGAACTTTGTCGTGAAAGTTAGGTTTACCATATTAAACGATAGGTCTACAAGTAAATAAGGAAAGAATCAACGGAAAAAGATAATGGAAAGGTAGTGAGAGATTACGTTTCTATGATTTGGGTAAACATTTGTTACCATACACACCTAGCAATCTTTCTAATTGACAATTTTTGATGTTTCGTACTTTGAGTATATTTTTCTATAGAAATAGATATTAAGCTCGTTTCACACGTGAGCAGAAGAAAATAGATAGTTAGGTGCCAATATGACAATGAAATAAACTTTCACTCTTTTTTACAATCACGTGAATATTTACACGTCACTTCCGGTGTGGTGAGATATTTATCACATACAGAGATACTCAATAATTTTCGGTAAAAATATAAAGGACCACAAAATTTTCTAAAAGAATACGGAATTCAAAATATGCGTTTCTGTCATTTTGATTAGATTTTGAAATTAAGAACTATTGGTTACAATTTGAACTTTTGCAATTTCGATTTGAGACCAAATCACGGTCATGCCTATCTCTAAGCCTAACAGGATTCATCCAACGGTCAAAATTATGGAGTTAATTGCACAAGAACATAAATCGAACACATGCTATTTCTTCAACCCTTTTCCTTTAGCTGGTTTACCAATTTTCGACGTGTTGAAAAGAACATCACACAGTTTCAAACACAACAAACAAACATCTGTACATTATTATGATTCTCTTCTTTTTGGTAAAATAATTCCAAATGGCAAACCAAAATTTAGAAAAAAAAAAATGGAAACTAAAATATTTTGCAAGTAGAACTTTCATGTGAGAAACAAAATTAAATTGGTCTGAGTCAAATGTTGAATCTCCTTAGCAACTGATTTTAAATCTTCTGTGTGGATAAAATTTAAAATTCTATTCCGGCTTTTGAAAATACTTTTAGAAAGAATAACATTTGACTTACTACTGTGCATGTGAATAATAATCCGGTCTAAATTTTTTATCAACTCTTATTATAAATAAATTTAGACAAAACAACTTTCAAAAATGAAAAAAATATATATAATATCAGATTATTTAACCAAACACTTCTCCTTCTTTTGTAAAAAAAAAAAAAAATCCGTTTCAAAATAACCATTCCATTTAATTTTTGCTACGAGTAATTAAGAAATAAAATAATTTATACCTTACTGATTCTTAATTATTATAAAAAAAACTATAATTTCAATGTCTCAAATTAATAACGGGAACAACTTATTATGGAACAAAAAGAATATAATTTAATATATTTTATAATATTCTTATTATTTATTATCTTATATATACCAGCGTCATTCTTTATAATTTTAGATAATTTTTATAATTTAAGCACTATTTACAATATATATGTAATAATTTATCGTATTAATTATAATTCGAGTTATTGGCAGGTCCGTCTCATTTAAAATTAATTAAAAATTGAATAAAATAATTTGGACTACATAATTTTCAACCATTAAAAAATCTAACAAAACGACAACAATGAAAGAAAGGAAAAACAATAAAAAAAAGAAAAGAAAATGGAGAATATATATACAAGAATAGGAAAGGTCAGTTCCTTAAACCAAACGCATCTAATTTTTGGTTCAGGTTCGGACATTAGGTTCGGGAGTAGACTTTTAAGCCCAAAGATAAGCACCTTCCACACCCCCATCCTCCACCCACCACTACAAGCTACTACCCCACTTTTCTTTTCTCTCCCTCTTCTCTTCTTCTACAAAAGAAAATAAACAGGAAACTAAGAAACCTTCCATTTCCTCTCTCACTCTCTCTCTCTCTCTCTAAACAGTCTAATGATCATCAATGATCAAGAACCCACTGTAAGAGAAATCAAACCCAAAAGCAGAAGAATCATGGTAAATCGATACATTCATAAGTATATATACATTTAATTTGCTGTTTCTTGCAAGAATATTGAAAACCCATCTTTTGTTTTCTTGAATTTAGGGAGGTGGAGGTCCAGATGACGATGATGATAATAGTAATGGTGGTCTTGATAAAGAAGATAGTAAATGGCCGCCATGGCTTCGTCCACTGTTGCAAACAAGTTTCTTTGTTCACTGTAAGCTTCATATTGATGCTCATAAGAGTGAATGCAATATGTATTGCTTGGATTGCATGAATGGAGCCCTTTGTTCTCTCTGTCTCTCTTATCACAAAGATCACAGAGCCATTCAGGTATATCTATATATATACGTATATGCTTCTTTTCATTTTTTTTTTTACTTACTACTGATTCTTGATTTTCTGATGGTGGCGTAAGGTTCTAAATTCAAATACAATTTAATTAGTTGATAAAAGTATTGAAAGAATGAGTTAAATGCAACTTTTAAGGTTTCTTAGAAGCTGCGATGGTGGGGGTTTTGTGTGATTGGCTATGCCTCTTGTCTCTAATGATAAGCTTTGGTCACATAAATTTTGCATTGGTTTCATGACCAATGACATGTGCTTTTGGGTACTGAATCCTAAAACCATGGCTTGATAAAAGGGCAGCAGCTGGAACATGGATTTATTTATTATTGTATTTTTTATTAATATAAATTATTTCAAGAAATTATTTAAATGGGTTATTATTATCATATTTATGGTTGTAGATAAGGAGATCATCGTACCACGATGTGATTAGAGTGTCTGAGATTCAGAAATATTTGGACATAACAGGAGTTCAGACCTACATTATTAACAGCGCAAGAATTGTTTTCTTGAATGAAAGGCCTCAACCTAGGCCTGGCAAAGGTGTTACTAATACTTGTCAAGTTTGTGAGCGTAGCCTTCTTGATTCTTTCAGTTTCTGTTCTCTTGGTTGCAAGGTAATTCCTTCTTCTTCTTCTTCTTTTTCTTTTTAAATTATTTCTCCACTACAATTTCTTCAATTTAACCCATTTCTTTTTAATTCTTTAATTTGGTTTTTCTTCAATTTTCTTACTTTTAGAAATGGGTTTTTGTCTTTTTTTTTTTTTTTCTCTTTCTATCTTCTCAAAAAATATTTTACTATGGTCAAATGTCTACTTGCATATTTTTCTCATGGTAAAGGAACTTAAAGGTTAAAATTGCATTTCCATGGCAAATACATTAATTATTCTCTATGCCCCAACAACCACATTTCATTCACTGAAAAAAGAGGGAAAAAAAAAAGAAAAAAGAAAATGTTGCACTATGCCCCACACACTTTTTGTAACAGTTTATTTTGATTTTTCAAACAAATTAAAAAGAAAACATGTTGAATTGTTTGTGAATGATAATTCAGATTTCTGGGACCTCAAAGAACTTTAGAAAGAAGAAAATGCGAAAGGAAATAGAAGGATCAGACACCGAAGAATCGATGAATAGCAATAGAGGAAATGGTAACAAAAACAAAATTCAAAGCTTTTCCTTTTCACCATCAACACCACCACCAACTTCTGTCAATTACAGAACTGCTAAGAGGAGGAAGGGAGTCCCTCATAGATCTCCAATGGGAGGTTTCATTATAGAATACTAATTATCATATATTTGGTTCACAGAAATGCAAAAATCATCATAATTAATTACTATATTCTCCCAAATTAATATCTCTTATGTTACAAATTATAAATCAGTAACTAACACCTGTGCCTTTGTGGTAGGAGGCCGGTGTTTGTACATAGGGGAAAAAACAAAAAATAAATCAGTAAAAAAAAAGAGAGAGACAGATTGAAATGAACCCGAAAGAAAGAAGAAACACATATCAAAGGAGACATGGCTGAATAGCTAGGAGTTGCATGATGTAACTAGCTAGGCTTTTGCTATACTAATTTATATGAATTGTGCAATATGTACATAATATATAAAAATTGTAGCTTTGTTTGAGAAAAGATGTACGTACTAAGGTATTTGTGAAAATGAAATGAATGGTGAGTACTTTTGAGTTACTGTTTGTACTTTCTTTTGTAGTATTGTTGGTACTATTGTCGTTTAGCTTTGCTTTTGTGCGTTTCCCCCCCTATATTTTTCGTATAAAACAGCTTGTAGCAATGTGGCTACATATTTCAGAGAAAACTTTTTTTTTAACTTAAGCATCGTCACATACTAAACTTCACAGTAATCTTTTGATAACTTTTGCATAGATTCATAAAGAAACCTTTAGTGGTTCTTTCTAGCATCCAGTAATTATTTGCTTAACAGTCAGTTTCCCTCTTCTTCTTTGTCTAATTACTTTTTAATTATTTCTCTAGAAGAAGCATTAAGACTTCGAAAGTTGATTACTCATTTAATTTATTATTATTATTTTTTATAAATCAATAGTATCCAGACCGCTTCGGAGCTTAATCAGAATTAAAATTTTTTCATTAATATATTTAATGAAAATTAAATCCGAAAACTCTTTTTATATATTTAACCTGTATTGTCAATTGAGCGCGATATAAAATTAAAGATATAATATTATTTTATTTCTAATAATTAGTTGATTACGAAGAATTTATGTCATTAAGTTTTGTTTGTGTTGAAACTGCATTTAACTTTTCTATATTTAATATTAATTGTCCTTTCAATCAATAAAAAATTATTATTATAAAGCTACAAATTTTAACTTTTATATACACATAATGTGAAAGGAATAAATTTCTCAGAAAATAGTTAAAAGAGAAATAAAATAAAATATTGCTGATGGAATAATGTATTCAATTTATTAGTATTAAATATTATTCATGAATTTTTCATCCTAAATTGGTGTTTAAGTGAGTACAAGAAAGAAATTGTAATTAAAAAAAAAAAAAGAATAGTTTTTATTGATAAAAATATGAATAATAAAATTTTGATTTTAAGTTAAAAAAATAGATTCTATGGTGGGTCCCGCCTTGATTAAGTTAAAGTAGAAGGGAGAGTCACGGAGAAAGAAATTTACTCTCTGGAACTTGTGTGATATGGACACGTAATTTGTCTTTTTTTACCGGTAATACCGGTAAAGCAACATTTTTCTCTTATTTCCTTTTTTTTTAATTTCTTAAAAAAATTAATTTCTCCCCGGTCAAAAAATTAAAAAAATTAATTTATGTTACGCAATTCACACGCCGACCTTTGCAAGTTGCCGTACCAGAAAATTGCCATCACTTTCACGATTCTTTCGTTTACTCATTTGAAGGACACGTGTCCCACTAGCTCCAATTATTGTACTGTGATTAGTTCTTAGCCGTCCATTTTTATCATCCATCTTTTGCGTTGTACTTTGTTGAAAAAAAGTTGCAAAATGCACTAAAAAAGCGGGTTTAGTTTGATAATGAGAGGATCAATATACAATAACTGAATTCAATTAATAATATTTTTATTGCGGTAGTTGGTTGGTGGTCGCCAAAACATTTGTTTTTAAATATTTTTTGTCACCTAATCATCCTACAATTTAACTAGGTTTGTTTAATTATACTAATTTTTCAAGTAATTACTATCATATTGATTTAAGAAAAACAATTGAAACGGTTTGATTCGGTTCGATTCAATTTTTCTTTTTTTACAAAAAGCCTATTTAAAAAAAACAATCCATACCCAAAAATTATAAATTGAGAATCATTTATATTTTCTGATTAAACTCGTAACGCACTAATAATGGCAAGAACGAGGATTATAGACTAATTATGAAAAGAATATTTAAAACAAATGCTTTCATTTTCACAATCATTCATGAAATAAATTAGGGAATATTAACTCGAAAGTGATAGTTTCTATAAAATTCATTTGCTTCAAATTTTATCAAACACTTATTAGTACATTATCCAAACAAGTCCTAAGACTTGTATGGTGGCCTAAAGGAGTTCTACATACAAGTATTCATGAAAGAATAATTTGGTGAAGACTATAAATTTTTTTTCTTTATTTTGAATTTGTCGTTTTGAGGCAACAAGGAATAAGAACAATCATCAAACATATTAGATTAGGTCTTGTGTTTGCTATTTTTAATAATATTATCCAAATAAATGTACATTACTATGAAGTTTCTTCATTGAATCTTTCTTCTTACTTTTTGTTAGAGATCAATTATTGAACCCTTTATTTGGCAATTATCTTATCATTGTTTCCTTTTGAATGGGAAGTGCAAAAAGAACTTGTTAACAAACATCAAATTAGCTATATATAAAGTGAAATGGTTTTCTCAAAGACATGTAAAAAGAAAAAAATTTGATTAATTATAGTAATTGTTAGCCGAAGTTACAATTTGAATATTATAGATTTTGATTATAATTTGCCTCTAATGACAATTGGATTATATTATTTCGTGTTTGAATTGATTTAAATCATAGGTTTAAATTATTAATAGGTATTGTGATGAGTCCTCTTTTCTTTTAAACGAAATTGAGAATTTGATCTTCATGAACGAAGTAAATCTCCGCTATATATCAGCATTTTATCCTTCTAATCAGATCTTATAATACCTATTTCATTAATACCCTGTACGAAAAGCTATAAAGCGTAACTGATGGAAATAGCAACTGATTGAAACTTCTATCAGTTATCGGTCGCTGATTAAAAAGCTTACAAAACACCTACAACATAACTGTTAGATGAGAAATAACTATTAGCTACATGAACAGTTGAACCAAATGCCCCATAAATTGAAAGTTCAAATAGAGATGATAGCAAATTTAAAAAACCAAGGTATGTTACTTAAATTGAGGAGTCAAGATATAATGCTTAAAATTGGGAAATTTGATCTTTGAACACTTCAAAGAATTGATGAAGCGAAAAGGAAAGCATACAAAGTGTTTGAAGAAAGAATATAAAAATCTGTGAAGAAAATTATAAAACTTGTGATTAAATGGGGACATCGAAGATTTTGAAGACTTTATCATAGAATATAAAGTCTAATAGAAAATTATATTATTATTATTATTATTGTTGTTGTTTCTAATGTGGGGTAATACGCGAACACTCCTCACGCACAAATATGAATGATCAGAAATATAAAATTTATAGACAAACAAGTATTATGCGCGTCATATTATGTTAACAGAACGCTCTAAAAGCTAGCTCAAAGGGAAAGAGATTGTACTATGTTTATATATTGACTAAATACCATATCTCAAAGGGAATACCAACGTGGGGGTAACAATGATTTTAATGTTAAGAAATTGTGGACAAAAGTGTAGAAACTAGAAAGGTAAAATAAATGAGTAATGTTTTAGGAAGGGGCAGGTAGCCTTACCTCTTGAATTTTTTTATGTACCCATAGCTAAATACAAAATTTTAGTGGGTCCTTACCATTTTTATGAGAGATGTGCTCTATATGTCATCTCCATAATTGGGTCATTGAAGAGATAAGCTAGGTAGGATTGGGGGCCCCACTCTCCTTGTTACTGAGCTTTGCCTAAGCCATGATGTCAATTAGGCCCCAAACATCCAATCCTTTCATCATATGGTGGTGACATGCACATTAATAAATCATTAATGCAAAAAGAAAATTGGATTGAATTTTCTTTTCCTTTGTTATTTTCTTGGCTTATCTTTTATTAGCTTAAATCTCTTTGTTAGGTCACCAACTTGGTCTTAGCGTACCCTTTAAATTTTAATGTGACATCTTTTACAATAATAGTAGTTTGATTTGAGATTTGATTAAAAAAAAATGGATTTGAAGAATTCGAAAACAAAACAAGTACAATGCGTGTAATTTTCAAATATTGCCATCGAATTGCGGTTTAGTCGATCAGCTTACGTAAGAAATCTTTATAAATAAATACACGAAAAAGAATTTTAATTTGTGATTTCTTGTGTTTTGCAAATACTGGGAAAATAAATAATTACTTTTGCAAATAGTTTTAGAAAGAAATTGTTTTAGTCAACATTTGGCATGGATTATATTTATATATATAGAGACACATTTGACCAAGTCCCACCTCCATGCCATAATATTTGGAGGTTGAAGTTTCAAAAAAAGGTATTCTTTCGTTGTGACATTGTCCTAATACAAAGAGATAAATGGATACTGTATGTAATAAAAATTGAGTTATAATAAATTAGTAACTTTATTTATTTATTCTGCTATTAGCTAAAACGGTAAGATTATCATTCTAAAAAATTGAAATAATACACCCGATGTATTGAATAATTACTCGAAAAGAGGCACACGTGTGAGCAAACAAAAAAGCATGGAAATCATGGTTGCATTATCTAGAAGAAGTGATTTCTAACCACTAAAACATTTCACATAAAGCTAACCATTGAAGGTGTGATCTTTTCCACTTTCTGTTTCATCATTAACTTTCTATGACCAATATTTTCTTATACAACTTTTTGACCATTTTTAATACCTGTGCTTTTGCAACCCAATATATATTATTTTAATCATTAAAACTAATATTGTTTTTTTTTTTTAATTTACACACGTATTTTTCACTCTCAATTTGAAAATTTTGATTGGTAATTCTATTTTTGTTATTTTTTATTTGTATATTGGTAATTTTTGGGATTGATATCGGTTTAGTTTTGACCCAAAATAAAAGTCAATTTAGCCCTCCCTAACTACCCAGTTGGTTTTCTTTTTTTCTTTTTTTTTTTTTTATGAATAATGAGTTAGTTGGAAAATTTTATAATTGGAATGACATAATAAAGAAATTATATAAATTAAGAAATAACATTCATTTCGATATATTTTTTTTTCTACAAATCATAATCAGATTTAGATATAAAATCTTCTACTAAAAAGTTTAAATCTTTACAGCCAAAAATGAGATGAAAATAAAATAAAAATAAAAACGAAAGCCAAAAGCTATCCTAATTGAATTTGATGCTCCGAACTGGCACAATTATGGCCAAATATATTGCATCCCTCTCTATATCATAGCCCTAGTAAGAAAATATGGTTCTTTGTGATTAATCTGTGAGGCCAACTAACAATTATGCCAAGGAATGAATTGCCAGACGACTTAAATGTAGCTTGTAGCGTCCAACTGCCAATTCAATGTCAATGTGCCTACAATGCCCCTATCTGCCATTGCACCAAACCCTAGCACCTGAAACAAACTCTTCCGACTTCTTGGACAAGAAATTCTATAGGAAAAGGGGCTTATCAGGATTTAAAGTAGACATGTGCAAAATTGCAGATTGGATGGCCAAGAATTCATCAAATTTGGCATATTTCAAATCCAGGCTCAACCCATAAGCAACTTCTGTATTGCAAAACAATCACTGCAGCACTGGTTCAGAAAAATTTGGGTGAACTTGGCAAATTCATTGCCTGTATGATCATTGTATATATATTGATAAAATAATGTACATGGTCACAAAGCTATTAACAAAGGAATTTAGTCTACCAAAAAGAATTGAGAAATCAAGCATTAAATGCTTGAGCCACCATGCTATAGGCTGGAAATATGATCAGAACCAACATCTGATCTAATAGTGGAAGTCTCCAGATTAAATGCGAATGATTCTGCTAACTTAATAGCATCCTGAACTCTAAGTCGAGTGCCCTGTTGCCCAACAACTGTGGCTGCAATCCTTGCTGCTAGTGTCCCCATTCGTTTCAAATCTGATACCCCACGTAAAATGCCGTACAAGATACCAGTTGCATATGCATCACCAGCGCCACATGTATCCACCGGTACACATGGGGAAGGAGGGATATATATAGCTTCTCCTTTTACACCAATGTAGGAGCCTCTTGGCCCATCTGTAACAGAAACTAGCGGTACAAAGTGACTCAGATACCTTGCAGCTGAAATCGTGCTTTCCTTTGGAGCAAAATCGCATAAAGCTCTTGCTTCATCACTGTTTGCAAAGATGACATCTGCATAGTTCTCTACGATTTCCCTGCACCACAAGTGGATAAAAAAAAAAGTGACTTTTGTTTGATACTGAATCTAGAAAGAGTGAAAATGGTTCATCATGCTTGTGAAGAAAAGTGATATAAATAGAAGACAAGCTCCCTCAATCCTCAGATCCTCTCCTATTTTAGGGTTTGAGGCAGTGAACACCACAGACAAGTTACTATTGCTAATAATATCCACAGATTGTTGATGCAAACAAGCTTAGGCAGTGGAAAATAGATTATAATAACAATGTTTTATTGTTGGTTAAGCAACAATTAACATTTACTTGTATGAAAGAAGAGGAAAATAAAAATGGGATCCTAAAGAATTTTCGAAGCTCAACAATATCCAGTAATGTTCTCCAAAACATTTACAGAGATTTCCGGATACTCCCAAAGGTATAAAAACTTTAAGATCCAGGACTTCTTCCACCAAAAATACAAAACTAACAAGGCACATGGTTAAATTGAAACGTCCAATATGTCCAATAGCCAAAAAACAAAGTATATAAAACTTTTTTTAAAGTAATTGAACATATAAACTTGAGGATTGTAGTAAATGGCATTACTTTTGAATTTTTGCTAGGTCCTTATGTAGCCCAGAGAGTTGATAAAGTCAAATAGGACATCATCATCCCCATACAATTCAAAACTCAACAAAATGAAGGACAGATTTTTCCCAACAAGTTCACAACAGAAATAAGTACAAATATTACTGTCCAAATTTCACAAAGCAATGGAGGCTGTGCACCCATTAGCAATTGAATCTTGAGGCAAGTCCAAGGCGTCAGCCCCAGTGCCAATATTAAAGGGAGGGGACTAATTCTATGGCAGACTAAACGAACAATTTGCAGGGGAAAGACTAGACCACTACTATTGGTCAGTCTTGTGAGAACTCGGAGTAATTTACAGGCAGAATAAAGGAACAGTTCATAGTGCATTAGTTTTGGTCAAGATAATTTTCTAACGGGGAAACCTTGAAATAAAAACCTTTCAAAGGATTTCTCCATCATAGAAATTCAATAAAATATCAAACTAAACTTCTATCGAATGTGGCAAAAACATAATAAGGTGATTCTTTTATGGTCAACACTTTTCAAGAGTGACACTTTTTCATTAAGCAACTTTTTTCCGTGCAAGTTATAGTTCCTCCATAAAACAAGCATAAAATTAAAAACCAAACAAGCTAGACGCTAGACCATAGTCAACATAATCTTGTAGCAGCCTTACCAGAAATCATCATAGTGTCTCTCAATGCAGGACACATCTGAAGCTGTGATTGCAATCAGTACACCATTTCTGCGCGCTTCTTGACATGCTCTTGAAATTGTTTTAATTGTATCAGGAAGTTCAAACAAATAACCTTCAATTACCAATATGTTTGTCTTGGAAATTACGCTGGCCAAGCATTGGTCATAATTAACAGTTGAAGATGTACCCTAAAATAGGATTAGATTAGTCATTTCATGCACCAAAAGCAAATGCTGAGGCAAATTGAAGGCAAATAAGTATAAATTCACCTTCACATAGAAAAGGATATACAATTCATTACAAATTTGACTGGGCAAATTAATACATCTGAGGGTAAAGTGTTAATGCAACAAGTTGAACATCAGAAAGATAATACATTATATATCCTCAAACTTTATGTTTGATAAGTTAATGTTATTTAATATTCCCAATTTGAAATCGACATGTCCTTACACTTCAATAGTCCATGAATCATCCAATTTTAAACCATATAGTCATTCATTTCTCAAGGAAATATTCAATATACCAATATATAGCCAGTAATTAATTGTCATATTTGACCTTAAAGATGATGCTGCCACAAAGCAACAACATGCAATACAAGCTTGTAAATGTTGTAAACTGAACTGAAGATAAAAACTAGTAAAATGAATAGTATCTTGAAATCCAACAAAAACTTATCCTGGTCTTGAATGGTAACCAATTAATTAAGGATTTGCAAACCGTCGGTTTGGTCAAAACCAAATCAAAATTTTTAAAACTGAAGAAACCAAAGGTTTTTAAGCTAAAAACTGAGCCGAACCAATTTGTGTACAGAATTGAACCAAATTAATCCAGTTCATGTTTTTGTTTTGCCTCACTGTTGGCTTAATTCCATTCTGTTTTCAATACATAATGGAAACTGAACCAAACAAAAAATAAGGTCTTTCTATTAAAACCAAAATTGAACTGAACTTCAAAAAAGAAACAAAATCGACAAATTCAGTTTGGTTTGGTTAGTTTGACTGGTGATCAGCCCTACAGTTAATTGTGTAAATTTTCCATAGTTTAGCAAGCAGAAACAAGTTCACTACTAAAAGGATGTCAACCTTCAAAAAAACATAGTTTTGAATGATGTAAAAATACAATTAGCAAACATGAAAGGATAGAACTTGCAAGCAGCCAACACAATTTCTGGAAGTATTTCATATGTTGCACTAGAAGAAAGAAAGTCAACCAGATAACATCAACTAGGTTCTTTTTGGCAAACTAAAGAACCTGTAAATCTTTAAAAAATCAAATGGTAAAAAGATTGATAAAAAATATTTTTCATCCAAAACAGATATTACCTGATATGCAAGCATGGTTCTCTGAGCATCTGGAGTGGTGAGAACTATCACAGTTCCTGTCGTCCCATCTTTGAGAGGTGCAGAGAGAAAATTCACATTTGCCCGCCGTAATTTTGCCCTGTAAAATGTGCCAAAGAGAAGATGTTCAAGTTCCTCTGATCATAACAGAAAATAGTTCAAATTTACATAGTATATTGGTATCTATCAATTAAGATGTAACTTTAGAACTTGAGTTACAAAGATAGATAAGATAGGCACCAAAAATTTTAATATGCAGAAAGATTCCTAGACCAATCAATAACAGGTAAATTCTGATCCAAATGGACTTGCAAGGTAGATGCCATGTTGAAAGGGACAGTTGAGGGAAACTGGCCAGTGGCGTAATGGTTCCTTGCCTCAACTCAAAGTGCTTGGGAGCAGCAAAGTTGTAGGGTCAAAAAAGGGGCAAGCTCTCTTACAGAAAATAAGACTTCTTTGTTGGAGTGTGACAAGATTTAGCAAGAAGGCAGCCCAAAAATGTTGAGAGAGGGGGGGGAGAACAAGAAAGTAGAAAATAAAGCACTTAAAAATTGATGCATGCCAAGACTTAAAAAAACTAGTCCATGGGGAAATTTTTTTGAAGCCCAATGTCAATTTATTCAGTGGTCATCATGTTTTCCAGGATTTTTTTTTTTTGAAGTAAATGAACGATTTCTGAACTAAACAATCCTGAAGCAATACCAAATGGTTATTGAACCATTTAAAAGGCTACATGAGAATAACTATCATCTTCAAGGCAACTCAACCATCATTGCATATAAAAGAAAACGAGTGATAAACTAACCATCAATATCTCAGATTTTTCCTTGAATGACTTAATTCTGAAAACACAAGGTCCTAAGAACCAAAAACTATAGGCTGAAAGTCATGAATACCGCATGCAATTTTATTTCTGTTGTAAATTAATAAGAAGCATAGACAATTGATATTAATCTGCAACTCGATAATATGACGACTACTTAATTAAAATGGGATAATATCACTGGTAGGTAATCCAAGATAATTGACCTTTCTCCTTAAAGAACCTAATGAAGAAAATCTCAAAAGCTAAAATCTTGATCGCTTGGGCTTTTATGCAACCAACGTGACAGAAAAAGTAACTGATAAAATTGCACCTAACCTGTAGAAGTCACCTAATGGATCGCTCCCTACACTGCCTGCCAGAGCAACATTTAAGGCAGGTCCTGAAATGGACTTGCAACCGAGCCTTGCCAAGGCCACTAGGCTGTTCGAAAGAGATCCACCAGCGGCTGCCTTATAGCTGCAACCATCCATCGCTCGCAAAACTTTACCCCTCTCCTCATGGTACACAATCTTCCTTGTTCCCTTCTCTAATCCCAATCTCTCCAAAAATTCATCATCAACCATGCCAGAAAAATCTACCTAAAAATGCCAGCAGAGAGATGAAATACCAGCATTAATTGATCTTTCCATAACATAATAAACTTAAAGCAACCAAAAAAAATCAGATAGGCAGTATACTAAAGGAAACTTAAAGCAATCATCGGACCTCAACATTGTCAGAAGTCAAAAACTTCTTGGGATAGAATAACAGACGCAATTTACAGCATATATGAAGGGCTCAAAGGGTAATAGCTGCTATAAACCCTTTATATAATCCCACAATGTGAGTACAAAAGGGAAGATTTCCAAACATAAACGCATGTTCCTCAGTCGTGGGTGAAAACTCAGGCGAATCAAAACTAAAAAAATTTCATCATAAGAGTGAAATTTGGAAAGTGAACCAGCAAATTCTCCACTTATATTGTAACAAATACCTAGAAATTAAAAGCAAGCTCTACTCTCATAAACATAACATCAAACCAAAATCCACCACCAAATTATTAGTATTTGTTTCCCCTCTTATCTTCTTACGTTTTCTCATTCAACAAGAAATATAATTGAGCAAACCAATTAGCCCTGGACATAATATATTTAAAACCTCTCTCCTCGTTCTCACCCATAATTTTTTTTTTTTCTCCCAGCAAATAAACAGGAACTAGATATTTAAAACAATAAAACAGGAAAATTTCCAAAAACAAAAGAAAGAAGAAGTTTACCATAGCTTGACCAAGACCAAGAACATCCCATCTCTCAGGCAAAACAGTAGTTGGACTTAAAGCCTCTATCTCTTCTTCTTCTTCTTCTTCTTCTTCTTCTTCGCTACCACACTCATCATCATCTACTTGTCCTCTTTTTACATTTTCTTCTCTCGTTCTTTCAAATTCTCCTCCCTCTCCACCACCAACACCAGCAAAACCACAAATAGAACTAGAGCAAGAACAAACCCTGAAATTCCCATCTAGGCTTCTTTCCATGGAATTAACTCCAGAACTTGCTCTTGGTCTGTAATTACAAGATAGAGAGGTCTTTGTGATGTTGTAGCCATATAGAGAAGGAGGATAAAGAGAAAAAATAGGAGCGAAGAGAGGTGAAGATACAAAAAACTTGGTGGTTCGAGAAGGGGGAGAGGAAATAGGAAGTGAGAGAAGAGAGAATGACATCGTTTATAAGTATACGTTGATGGGTTCTTCGTGTTTTATTTTGGGATTCTGGAGGATGGAGATGGGCTAATCTCCATCCACACAAAAATTAAAGGATTCTCTCTCAAGAACTCCCTCTGTGACTCGCCACGGAGCTACCATTTGCGTATAAACAATGGAATATATAAACCCAATGCCCTATCCATTCCTCATGCAACTTGCTCAATGGTAAATTGCAGTAAGTAGGAGACAAATATTTAATTTAAGAGAAAACGACAAATCGTTTCTCAGATTATAGTAAATTAATAAATAAATTTATTTTTTTTCACAGCATCATAATTTAATTGCCTATTAGTTTTTGAAATTATTAGTATTCATGCATTCGTTTTACTATAATTTTAATATTTTTCTTAATTTAATTTTGAGGATTCTGATTAAAATTTGAAAACTAACAAAAATAATATATTTTTTAAATTATACTAATTAGAAGTAAAGATATAAATAAAATAATCTACAAAATGGAAAAACTATAAAATATTAATTTGAGGCGGTACTTCTCTAACAATTTATTTTTTTAAGTTTTTGCTATAAGGAAATATTAATTTCATTTTGCTTTGAAATTTAAAAAAGAAAAAAAAAATCAAGAGTCATCACAAATGACACATAAATAAATAAATAAATATTTATGATATAAATATTTTCATACATGTAAGTATATTATCGTGTATATTTTATAATTGTCACTGTAATTGATTAAAATATTTTTGTGTAATTTACCGTAGTAAATTTTCTGAGAGCATTGTACAATTCACATATGCATAGCTTGGTGCATATAAAATTATTAAACATGTTATATTTATAAAATTATTTTATTTAATATTTTAATTTATAAAATTAGATTAATTAAATGATTTAAAATTGAAAAAGTTAATCTAAAAATTGACATGCCACGCATTAATATAGTATATATTAATGCTAAAATCATAAAAAATATTATTACAATTGCAATAAATTTTTGAAAATTTTATGATAAAATGATATATTTTAAGTTCTTGGTAATATGATAACTTTTCAAAATATTTAGATTTTTTAGCTTTTACAGTTTGTTATTCAAATTTCATTACTAGGTTAGAAATTTCAAATAAAATAGAAATGAAATGCTAAAAAATGATTTTTAAATTTCTAAAAATATTATAAATTATATATTTTAAATTTATCAAATTATGTCTTTAAAAGACTCAGTGATTCATATCTATCTATTTATTTATATATAATAAAAATTAAAATAAAGAGACTATTCTAAAAATATATATAACAATAGAGATGTGAAAATTTGACTATCATTTTATTTAGTATTCTTTTAAGAAATTTTTGTTATTTTAAATTTTTTATGTCTTGATTTGATTGTTTAAATTATTAATATTTACTATTTTGTAGCTTTTAAAATATAGAAACTGAATTATTACTTTATTAGGAGATATTTATTCAAGTTTGAAAAAATTAATATTTATTTAAAAATTCATATTTTATAAATTTCATATGATAATATTTACAACGATGATAACAATAATAATATAATTTTTCATTTAAATAATTTCATAAAATAATATTTTAACAATTTCTTTTTATTCAATAAAGTATCTACATATTTTATATCTAATTGTATCTTATGTTTAATTTTCATATATCCAACAATTTTTTTTTTATGTATTTTTATCTTCCTTATATATTGAAAAGAAAAGAAAAAGAAAAGATGTGACTCTTCTTGTTTGTTTTCAAGTAATAAATAAACTTGGACAACGTATCTGTCTGATCAACCGAGTGAAGGTCTAACTTTAGCCCACGTGTACGCTTAAGATTAGGAGTTATCAGTAGAGCATAACAACGATACATGTAGCCAATTATGCTCTCCAATCACAAATCTCTTTCAAAGAAGCTCCTCACAAGCACTGCTCTTTCCTTCTACAACGTAATAACCAGACTTATACAGAGAAAAATTCAGGTTCGACAGCGATCGCCATTTCTCTCGCTCTAAATTCTATCATTCAATCTCTACTAATTTCACTGTAATTTCAATGATTATTCTCCATTTTTTCTCTTCAATTCTGCGTCTATAGTTTATTCATTGTAATCAGGAAGTATTAATTCGAACGTACATTTTAATGCATCTATTTTCAGTAATATGCAATTGAAATTGGTTTAGATTTGTGGTTCTTGATCTGAGTTTTTCTGAATTTCGTTAGTCGAAAGTTTTATGTTTTAATTCTCTGGCTCCAGAATTTTTATTTTGGTGAGAATTTTGTCGTCTGGTGAAAAATTGAAGATAAACCTGAGTTAGATTCATCAATTTGAATATTTTAGGTGTTTGAATTTATCCTGATTTTGTGCTGTTTTGAGTTATTTCAGTGTCAATGGACCAAGCCGAACTGACTACAGAGCAGGTTGGTGATCTGATCACCTTTTCTACTATAATATATGCAAATGAAATTTTTTTTTTTTCGTATATTTCTTTTGGGAATTTCTCTGGATGCATGATTTTATAACTGTCTGCTTACCTATATTCATAGAACTAATGTTGGTTGAGGTTTTTCGTGTGAAATGATTATTTTTTGATTAAGTAGTATTTGTTTCATTTTATAGGTTCTTAAGAGGGACATTCCATGGGAGACTTATATGGTGACAAAACTAATTTCAGGGACTGACCTTCAATTGTTGAGGCGCTATGACAATCGATCTGAAAGTTACAGGGCGCAGTTGTTAGATGATGTAATGTTTTATCATTCTTTGTTGATTGTAGAATTTTATGCAAATTTCCAATCAGCAAAAATAGTTTAAGTTGCATGCCAGCCCGTATTCTGAACTTTTGTTTGCAAATGTATTTGTGTGTGTATGGTCTTGTGTAAGTTGATGCATAGATCACATTTTGGTCATGGAGAAGTCATGGCTGTAGCCACAAGAGTGCAAGTTTGTATATTAAGAGTTAGCTACTTCATGCAATGATTATGAGGGTATGATTGTCTTCAAATTTCATTGCTTCGAACCCTTTTCAATAGGAAGATAATAGACTGGTGGCCTTTTTGCAACAAATTTAATTAATTATATTTCATTCCAAAACTGTGAGATTTGTTGCTGAATGCTGAAATTGTTAAAGAATGGTTGAATGGGTAAGTAATATTAAATTGTTATCTCCAGAATGGCAATATTACTCTTACTGTACTTGATTGAAAAAAGGGGTAATTAACCTAGAATTGGACAGCCAATGTATTTCTATCTTGTTTAAATTTTTTTGTTGTGTTGGTTTTCTTCCATTGCTATTTAATTCTTGGAAATACTTATTTTTTTCTCTTGGTTACAAAATGTGTAATTCAAGTCTAAGTGCCCTAATGCAATTCTAAGGACACTTACCTGGATTTGCTTCCCAATATAACAGGATGGTCCAGCTTATGTTCGGGTATTTGTTAGCATCTTACGAGATATATTTAAGGAAGAAACAGTTGAATATGTTCTGGCTTTAATTGATGAGATGCTGACAGGTAACTGAAAGATTCGTTTTTTCCCCCCTTGTAATTGTCTTTTTGCTATTAGGAATTAACTTCTTGTTGATTTTCATTGGCAGCTAACCCAAAAAGAGCCAGATTATTCCATGATAAGTCTCTTGCAAATGAAGATACTTATGAACCTTTCCTAAGTTGAGTATTGTTCAAAGCTGTTTCGCTTTCAAGATAAACTTGGTGTTTTACTCATAAAAGCTCCTGAACAGTTTACATAAGTTTCAATTTTTTCTTAAAGTAAATATGCTTTTTAAGAACCTTGATTTGGAAAAAGGTATCAGTCGTGCTATTTCATTCAAAATTGTGAAAACTAAAACAACCTATTTTGGTCCTCCCTCAGATTGCTCTGGAAAGGTAATTGGTACATACAAGAAAAGAGCTGCAAGATACTTGCTCTGATAGTGAGGTACTTGATTGCTCTATCTAGTGTTGAGGAGTGAACTTAAGAGAATAACAAGATTGAATCTTCTATAATAAATATGCTGTTATTACAGTGCTAGGCCAAAAACCCAAGATGGCTTCATTGCAAATGGAGAAGCCTCAAATTCAAAGAGAAAAATCACTACCATCAATGATGTGTTGAAAGGATTGGTTGAATGGCTTTGTACCCAGGTTTGCCTACAGTCTTGTGAATAATAGCAATTAGCTTTAATTTAAGTTGTACTTCTTGTCATGCTTTGCTCTTGCTGCCCTATGTCACGTAGCTGAAGAAGCCTTCACATCCTAGTCGGGGTGTTCCAACTGCTGTTAGTTGCCTAGCAACATTACTGAAGGAACCTGTAGTTAGGTCTTCATTTGTTCAAGCAGATGGACTGAAGCTGCTGATTCCTTTAATTTCCCCTGCATCTACCCAGCAATCTATCCAGGTAATATATATTACTGAAATGCTGGCTTTGATAATATATTCTGTACCAGAATACGTTACTCTAAATATCGGCTGCTAATGAGGGTAACTTTGGTTGCCATGAGTTAATCATGTTAGTTGGCAGACTTGACAAATGTGTACAAGGTTTGAACATTAAGAACATCATATATTTACCATACGATCTAATACTCAATATTAGACTGCTTATTTTTATTACTGAATATTTGAACATTAAGAACATCTTGTATTTACCACACTATCTAATACTGAATATTTGATAGCTTATTTTTATTACAGCTGATAGCTTATTTTTATTACAGCTTCTTTATGAAACATGTCTTTGTGTCTGGCTACTCTCTTACTATGAACCAGCAATTGAATACTTGGCTACTTCTAGAACCTTGCCAAGACTAGTAGAGGTTGTAAAGAGTTCGACTAAAGAGAAGGTGGGTCTTCGTTTATTTCATTTAACTTCTCTTTCTTGGTATTCACTCTACCGATTAAAATGTATCAGGTTGCGGCTAATTAGTTCATCAACTTCTCTCAGATTTCTCATTCCTGTAATTATGGTTACTTCCTTTATGGTTCTAAATTGAATAGTCACATGTGCAATCTGCACATGGTGTGCTACAAGCCAGAGTTTGGGCAATATTTATTAAGTTGTCATGTTTATCCTTGTCAATTACTAAATTTTATCATGTTTGCTGTGCTGTTGTTTGCTAGGTTGTCAGGGTAATTGTCTTGACATTTAGGAACTTGCTATCCAAAGGTACTTTTGGTGCACAGATGGTAGACCTTGGCCTGCCACATATTGTTCAAAGTTTAAAAGCGCAAGCGTGGAGTGATGAGGTAAGAGAAGTAGATGGTCCAACTCTTATTTCTGCAGGCTATATTTTATAATAAAAGATAAAAGGAAATAAGGAAGTGTTGATATTCAAGTACTTTGTGAATATGGTCATACTTTTGCCTGTCAATAAAATGTTAGACATGCAATGGTCAACTTTCCAGTTTTTACCGTGATCACTCACCCTGACTTATATTTATACTTAAGTATAAATTTGGTATGGGGTTGTCATTGGTTTTTTTATTTCGTGAAGTTGAAGACTATAAACAGGTGTCAAATGGTAGACCGTATAACCACTAACTCAGTGGTTTGGATGGGCTAGGTTGTCAAATAACTTTGTTTTTTGAGCATTTGTAAGTGGCTGTATATGGCCTCTGCATGTTTTTCTTTCCCCCATCAAATTTTCTTTTGTTCACCAGCAAGGATGAGTTGTATCTCTTAATCAATGATACTATATGTAGTACAATTACCTTTTGACATGTACCAAAAGGTTAAAGTTTGGGAGGGGAGGACATTCTATGCCGTAGTCGTTTAACTCCTAATTTTTTAGGAGTTCTGTTTCTAATTTGTTTTTTTAAGATCACAATTCTCTGACAGAAAGTCTTTCCAGCACTCATTTACATTCATGATTTTTTATGATTTCTAAAATTCTGCTATTGCATTTTCAAGCCCAATTGTGAAAATTGGGTCCTGAATCTTTTAGCACCTCTGAGGAGACCTTTGCATTTGTCACCCTCCATGAAACCTGGGCCTTGATATCAAATGGCTATTAGTGACTTAAACTGTAACAATGAACTCCTGGACTGCTCTTAAATAGGGTTGCTACAATAGCAGTAAACTTAATACTTCCATTGTTTTCACTATGCTGCCGCTCAATTTCTTTCTTTTTACCATGATTTTTACATGGCCTTTTTTGCCCTGCATGCTGTGCATTCTCTATCTTAATTTTGTATTTATCTTATTCTTTTACCTTATTGATCTCTCTTCCTTTCCCCCACCCCCTTCCCTTTCTTCATCACCCTCCTCCAAGTATTTAATGTCTTATATGTGGCATTTTTGTGATTTTGATCTAAACAAGCAGTTGTCTGCACTATGCTTGGTGCATTTTAGTTTTAGCAAAGGAAACATTGGATCAACGTGCTGCACAAAGTTCTGATAAAACAGTTTGCTTACATGGGTCCCTGTCAGGAATAAGCGTCTCAATTACATTTTTTTTCTTTACAACATCTTTACTAATTGATTTCATGTAATGTCTTTGAATATTTGTAGGACTTATTGGAGGCTCTGAACCAACTGGAAGAAGGCCTGAGGGACAACATTAAGAAACTGAGTTCTTTTGATAAGTATAAGCAAGAAGTCCTCCTAGGGCATCTTGACTGGTCTCCTATGCACAAAGATCCAATATTCTGGCGTGAAAACATTAAAAATTTTGAAGAGAATGATTTCCAGGTGCTCTTATCTATCTTTTCACACCTTAACCCAGCACTTTAATGGTCTTTGTGAGGCACTTAATAACTGAAGAATACTAAAGCAACTATTTAGTTAAGCCTAGACAGGACATCAGAAGTGGGGGAGGGGGTAACAGAAGAAACTAATAGTTGCATGTGCATACATGCTTGTCTATGCTGAACCAATAAAATCACATAGTGGTCTCATTTGTATACATCCATCACTACTTTTAGGTAGGTTTGAGCAGAATATGGTAAAAGCAATTGAACTGATTGGTTTGCTTCAGTTTTTAAAAAAATTCGGTTCAGTCTTGATTTTGGTTTTAGTAAAAAAACTGAATTTTATTTTTCGGTTGGGTTTGCTTTTATTATATAAAACCAAAAAATCTGAATCCAAATTGATTTAAGCCAAAAATTAAATTAAAACTGGTTCAGTTTGGTTTTTCTCATATAAAAATTCAGTTTATACTGTTCAACCAAATGCTTACCCTCTACTTTTTGGAATTTACACTTTCTAGCCATTGGCTACGGGTGTCCATGTATGTGACAAAGGTTGAAGAATATTAAGATGTTCTTATCAATCACTTCATATTTTATACCTTTTAAAAATTTATTTCGACTATCCATCAAATATTCTTATCACAAAAGAATTTTTCAGCCTATCCTTAAAAAAGTGGCACCTTTGATGGTATATTATTCTTTATTATCTAATCGCATGATAGCTAGAGGGTGTACCATGTGTCCATTTTATGGCCAAAGCTACTAGACATTTTATTTAACTTTTGACTTGACAAAATTATCCCTGTAGTTAATGCTCAAATACTGCCTTCAGTATTTTTATTTGCACTTTACCGTTTTTAATAAGTCTGTTCCTGTACAAGTCTTTTTTCCCCCTGAAAGACAGAATAATGCATATACAATAACTCTAATCAAAATACTAGATTCCACAGGTACTAGCAATATTATTATTAATTCATAAAGTTTCCCTTCTTGCTTGACAACTGACTAGTTATTTTCATTTGTGATTCTAATATAATGCCAATCAGTAAATATTCATTGGGAGCGAGGATGCACTTAGAGAAAGGAATAAAAAAAAAAAAGTTTAATGGGCAACCTAAGCTTTGTTTCTCCACCTGTTGTCCTGCAACCAGGGGTGGAATTAGACTCAAAATTAAGGGGGGAAAAAATATTCTTAAAAATTAAGGACACCAAAGTTTAAAAAAAAAAACTTTAAAAAAATTTCTTGGGTTTGGGGGGTCGTAAGCTCCCCTCAGTTCCCCCTCCTTCAAATCCTGCCTGCAAAATAGAAGTTTGATTACAGATCATCTTTTCTGCAGTTCAACTCTAACTCTGGCCCAGTTTTACAAAGGCAGGTTCCACTCTCATGAAATTAACATCTTTATTCTGGCGCAGATTCTGAGGGTCCTTATTACAATTTTGGACACTTCTAATGACCCGAGAGCTCTGGCTGTTGCTTGCTTTGATCTTTCACAGTTTATCCAGCACCACTCAGCTGGGAGAATTATAGTCACAGACCTCAAGGCGAAGGAACGGGTGATGAAGTTGATGAACCATGAAAATGCTGAAGTGACTAAAAATGCCCTGCTCTGTATTCAAAGGCTTTTTCTAGGCGCAAAGTATGCAAGCTTTTTGCAGGCTTGATTCTATTCAAGTGTTGTGTAATAATAGTGTAATGGTTTTAACTTCATTTGGTGCAGAGCTTCCTTGAAATGGTTAGACCCTGAAATCAGCTCAATGATTAATATTCATAAGAGCTCTTCTTTATTGGACATTTTGAGTTGAAAATTTTTTAGTCTGTTCGTTAAACAGATTCCGAGGTATATTTATTGATTTGTTAATTCCTCTTTTGGGTGTATATACGCTTTATTGAGTTCCTTTCCTTCGTTTAGCAATAATGGCATCTAATGGGAAATTGCTTTCAGTGAATAACATTTGTCGTTAGTTTTTAGTTCAGCATTTATTCAAAGATTCGCACTTAGTGAGTTTAATTTCCAGAACCAGTCAATATATTTACCAAAAGGAGGGATAGAATCGTCATTATGACAAAAGGAATGATTAATTATAAAATTATAATTATAATTATAATAAAAACTTGAAAACATTGATTTTCTCTTATATTTGAATTTGTTATTTTCTTTCATCTTTGTATCAAAATTTTCTTTTGTTTCTTTTTCAGTCAATACTTGCATATTTAATTATTTCGTCAAAGTTAATAAGTTCGTCTTTATATCTTTTTGCAATTTTTGTATTTTTAACAGATGGATGTGGAAAAATTCATATAATTTCCAAAAATATAAGGACAGAGCAGAGGTAAAATGGTAATTTTCAAAACCAAACAGTTATTTGTTTACTCTTTATATCATATTCTGTCTAGCGTCCGATTCAGTTTTATTTGGAATGCTGCATAAAGAGCCTGTGGGCAAAAATTTATTATTTCCAATTAGGATCTGGAAAACAACCAGCGATAGTTTGTTGATTGCAGAGTAACAGAGCCATAAGCAGAGAGAAAGAGAAATGAAAGAAGGAGAGAAAGATAAAGAGAAGGAGAAACTATGCATGCGGTGTAAGCAGATGTACACTTCGTCGTCTAACACCTCCTTTTCTTGTCGCTTCCATCCTTCCTTCTTTGTCTGTCGCCGTCACGATGATCAGAAAAGGTTATTTCTCCTCTTCGACTCTTTAATTTGCATTACCTTTTGCCCTATTTGAATCTATATTAGGCTCGTGACTCGTTAATTCAATCCAATTGTTAGTTTATTTATTGTTAATAATACCTAATTGAGCTGAAATTAAATGATTTCTTTAGCAGAATTCAATTCAGTTTAATTTGTAATTGAATTCGTGTTTTGGAATGATAATAATGATGGTGAACTCCAATGTTAACAAATATTGTTAGGGAAATATCTTTTTGGATTTTATCATTATATTGTCTCTTTGAATCCTCACTTTTAACTATTTGGCAAAACAAAAGTGAAAAGCGTGATTGGTTCAGCTATAAAAGATGACAAGAACAAAGGCTCAGATTGTAGTTGTGTTGAAAGGTGGAAGTTATAAGAGTAGTGGAATTGTCCATGGGGTCTATGTTTACTTGTGCTGGTTTTCACTGCAGGAGTTGATGATGATGGTAGTGTGACTAGGACATAGGTAAAGATTTTTCTTTTCTTTCTTTTGGCGGTGGTGGTTATAGTTGTTTTAGCCATGCCACAAGCATGAAGTGTATTGATTATGTTTGGGACATATTGCTCAAAAAAAAAAAAAAAAAAAGAAAGTATATTTGGGACATTATTTATAATATTTGAAACTCGTAAAACCTATTTGATTATGTTTTCTATTCTATGTATGCATTTCTGCACACTCATTAGAACTTGGACATATGTGTTTGTTCCATTGTAGTGTTTTTCACAATCATTCACTGCAACAATGCCTTTTAGTCTAGAAAACCTCAATTTGTCTTTAAAATATAACATGAGAAGGAATACACAAGCAAATGAGATATTAAAGGCTGAGGGAAGAGAATATATATTAGGAAAAGTGTAGATGGTAAAATAATACATCTTGAGAAAGTTTGGAGAATGTAGCAAATTTAAGAAAAACATGATAGGAATACATATTTTCCTGATATGCTGGAGAATCTTTCTTTTGCACAGTTTTGTTTCTAAGTAAGACTTGCCCAGTGTGGATGGAAGAGATAATAGTCCTTTTTATGTCCATTGTAATTGGGTGATCTGTTGATGTATTGAACCAATATATTATGTTAAATAGGTGTTAATTTATATTATTGCAGAAAAATGCCTCCAACTATCAGGAAATGTCTAGTTGTATAAAAAAATTGAACTAAAGTTTGATGCAACTTTCTTTTTCCTATTGTATCAATAGATTTTCCTTCTATTAAGGAAAGAGTGGAAGTTAGCATAACATGATCATTGGAAGACAGTGGGAGAGAAAGAAAGAGTATTATTCCTCGGCCAAATGAACTTAGTCAGATGGGCCTATTCACTCTTCTTCAAGTAAAGGATCTCAAGTTCAATTCCATTATATTCCATTCATCAAATATTGGTGAAACTATTAAGCAGGGTAGAATTAGGGAACGGCCAAAGGGGATGGGCTGCCCCATTGACAGGCAAAAAAGCCGGAAAAAAAATGGAACTTTCATTTTCATGTTTTTTTTTTTCGTTCTTTTTGTAACCATTTCCTTAGCTTTAATTTGGATTTTTGAGTTATGCCGGAGAATTCATCTGTCTCTTTGGTTGGTTGGTCGGTTGAAGGTACTATGAATTGGGACCTGATGATCCACCATATGCTGCCAAATTTTATGACTGCTGTGGGGCCGAGCAACCTGAGGCGCCTGGTTGCACCACCAGTTTTCATGTTTCATATGATGATTGATGTAATGTTTCTCCTTATCACTAGTTTCTGACTGGATTAATTAAATTTGTATACATTTGGGTACTTCCTCTCCATCTAATTATGACCTCTTAATATACATTTTTCAACTGTCTCTCCATAAATGCTTCATATGCAATAGTTGCTTTAGTTAGAATAATAAATTAGTAATTTCTTCCGCTTTTAGTTAGGCTTGGACCTTAGCTGCTTCTTTATCTTCACTTGAGTTGGCTTGTGTTTTACTCAATTAGTTGGGATTTGCAAGGAACAGTCTCCCATGTGTCTAGAGTTAGGTGGATTATCATGATTCCCGTTAGTTCATATCACTTTTTGAGTGGTAAATCACAATTTTTTATTAGATAAGATTTTCATCCCTTGGCTACGTCTGGTTTGTAACTGTAGTAGTATCCATACAACTCCTGGTTACTTTTAATTGATAGCATTTTGACCTCAAGTATTAATGATGTGAAACCTTAACAGATCTGTATCACAACCATATTCAGAGCAAATAAGACCTTAAGAGTATAGGTGATATTGAGGTGTTTTTGTGGGGGAAAAAAAACCATTGGAAAAATTATCTTGGAGTTGTGGTTTAGCTATTTTTGAATCTTTCTTATTCAGAATAGGAAAAATTCTCTTTAAAAATAAATTTTAATGATTTTTTTATTAATGTTTTTAACATATTGTTTTTTTCAAGCTCAAACAATAATGCCAAACAGATCCAAAGATATGAAAGTTATACCTTGACCTTATGATAGAGAGACAAAAAGCAGGCTTTAGTGTTTGAGAAAACAAAACATTACAAACAGTTGAGAAGGTTTAATGCTAATATTGTCTAATGCTAGTTCTCCATGAGTATCTGCTCTACTGAATTTATACGCTAGAATTGGTGTCTCTTTAGCCTTTTGACGAATACTCTAAAAAGAAAATAGCAAAAATAATGACCTTCATTTATGGATTTTGTAGTTGAAATATTGAAGTATATTCTACTGTGGAAGCTGTTCCATTTAGAGTCAGTAATTCCTTCTTCAGGTTTCCATAAAGTATCGGAATCATAAACCGTATGAACAAATCTTTACTTTGTCATTTCAGTCCTCTGCTTTCAGATACATGTGGTACATTGTATATATATATACACACCTCGCTGATTCCCTGATTCTGCCACAAGATCTGCATTGTAAAAGACAATTTTTTAGGTGATGAATTTGAAGATTTGAAGGACTACCCTTACTTAGGGTAGGCGTGATTCTAATGAGAGCGAGTACATTTGTGAGATTTGTTGAGGCTGGCAAAAGAATAATCTCGTAGAAAAAGAAAAAAAAAAAGGAAAAAACATGCCTCCCATTTGAGGCTGGTTGATGGTACATCTTGTCTTTGCTTGGCCTCACCCACCTTTTGTTTCTGTTTGCAAATTTTATCCATTTATTATGTCACTCCATGTGCATGACAGTTGTTTGGATTCTTGCTTCTGGGTTTTGGATACTTGTGTTAATTATACCTTTGTCTCAAATACTATTTGTATATTTATTTGTTTGTTTTTTAAATGAAATAGTATTTGTATTTGACTATTGAACTTAGTTGTCTTGTTAGTTTTTAATGGTAATAACAGCCCATGGATGTGAGCTTTAGGTTGTAGTGCATAGTGATTGCCTTCTTTTTAGTGTCTACTTATGATTAAGAGGTTTGTTTATTTATGAGTTATTAGCAGCTTATTATTTTATGGGTTTGATTTGAAACTTGAAAAATATTCAATTAATTAAATGAGTTTAATAATAATTGAACTAAATAGATCAATTTTATCATAAAATTGAATTAAATCAAACTGATTTGAATGGTTTATTTGATTTTAGATTTTCTTTTGATTAAATAAATATTCTGATTTATAAAGTTTGATTATATCTAGTCTTAAGAATTGAGCCAAATTAATTAAAATTCGTCAATTCAGTTTAATGATAGAATTTAAACAAAATAATTATCCTCTTTTATGGATGCTCTTTAATTCACAGCCAGAAAAGAAAAAAAAAAAAAAACAAAAGTGTGAAAAGAAAAGACCTTATTGCCAATGGGTAAAGGGCGTATAATTAGATCAAAGTAGAAACATGCCATATGGGGAGAACATGTGGACTGTTTGTTCATGTTATTGACTTGCCACGTCATCCATTTAACTCTAAAAAATCAAGCCGCTAGAGTTAGCTATATCTTATCACATTGCACTTGAAATAATCCGTAAAGCAGGCTAATAATGGTTATACTGCACAGTTGGCATTAAGTTTCGAGTCTGATAGGTTCTAACTCGCTTGACTCATTTACATACGTAGACATATTAATTACAGTGTTTCCAAAACTAACTATGCTTATTAGATGCATGAAAAGTTGGATTAAAATGCTATTTCATTTCTAATTATCTAAAGTTCCAAACTAATAATATTAGATTTAGATGTAAATGCAAATGTACAAAGAAGAAAAAGAGAGAGATCATCAACCTTCACGTAATTAGTTACCAAAGAGTCAAGTGTATATGAATAACTTCTTTTTTTATCTATCTGTTTTTTCCTTTTCCTTTTCTTTATTTTTTATTTTTTTTTTCTTTTTGAAATATACATTAATTCAATTAAAAATTAAAGGAAATGTAAAAAAGAAATAGCAGCGCACGACCTGACAAAAACCAGGTTGTATAGTTCAAAAGAATGGTACATTACCTAAGATCATGGCTTTTTAGAGGAAGCCGTTACCCTTTAAAATTAAGAAAAAGAATTATCAAAATTGATAATTATTCATTTTGTTCCTCAAATTTCAAAAAGTTAAAATTGGTTCCACGAAATTCTAATTTTGAATTTTGAGTTTCCTATTTTTGGCATTGAAGGCATGTGTACTCGGATCACGTATATTATATGAGAATTGACCCATTTGTGTGAGAAAGAGTTAAAGCTGATGATGTGAGAAAGGTTAGAACAATATCCATTTGTGTGGATTGTCTTATCCATGCTTCTTCCTCTACCATATTTAACTTCTTTCCTCCCTATGTAAATTTACTTAAATGAAAATATTCAATTTTTTTACTATCATGATTTATATCCTAATATTAAATTTATATGAGAAAAATGTGATCAATTTCATATATCATAATTATAATTTTTTTAAACTATTTGACCTGTGAAGCTAACGGATTCGATTGATCTCAATTCATATCACAAATTTAGAATGAGACATTGATTTTTTAATAAATAAATGTTTTTATATTTTTACATAAAATATAATGTATTTTATATTTTTAATAAGCAATATTAGATGAATAGATAATATTTATTATTTTATTAATATTTAAGGTTTGTTCGGGATTCTTTGTTGCACTTTCAATTGTTTAACTAGCGTTTTAAAATCCTAGCTATCTTCGTTTCTCTAGCTCTCTCTTTATTAATGTCCTTCTATATTTTATTTCTAAATCATCACTGACTAGCCTTTTTTGGTCGGTGATGCTTTCTTTTCATTTCTCACTATGTTTTTTTGTATTATTATTTTCTTTAGTTTTTTTTCTAATAATTTTCAAATCTATAATTATTTGTAACAAAATTTGAATTTACTCATATTGATTGTTTTTTATACCCTCTTATTGGGTCTTTCTCTCCTTTCATAAAATTGTTTCTTATTGTTGATGAGCTTTTATTTTGATTTATTGATCTGGCAATTCAAAATACATGATGGATGGATTGTTGGTTACTTGTGATCGGAAATTTCAAACCTTTAAGTTTAGATAAATTTCTTTTACCATTGGAGTCTGATAGTACTAACACATTTTTCTATTAAAATTTTTTATATTAAACCATTTTACGGGTGTCAATTGTAACAAATTTTTGCAAAAGTTATGTTTGGGGCGATATTACTAAAGGTTTCTTTTGTCGTTCTATATGAAAATGAATCAATTTTTAACCTCTTTTGCCACGATAAAAAACATCTCCAAACAAAATATTTCAATTTCTATATTTGTATTTTTTATTCTTATAGAAATATTATTATAATGCACTCAATTTATATTTATTATTAACAAATTATTAAGTTTAAAAAAAACTCAATTTATATTCGAATAGTGATATGATTTAAAATTGCGGAGTAGGGTAGGGCGTAGATTGAGGACAAAAATCTCACACCTCAATTGGAAATTTCCAAGAGATGTTTGCAAGAATGGGTAAGGATTAGAATGGACGTCGATGGTTGGTTGTTTTCGTTTGACACGTAATTTTCAATATATATATATAGTAGTGTTTCAGAAATGAATTAATTATACATAGACACGTGTATCTCCTACTATACTACTCGTATCAAATATCTCTCGACCCCACAACCTGAGGACAATGATTTCCATTGGAAGCCAGCACATGGCAGCTTTCATGGCTTCGCAATGTAATATGGTAGTTTTTTTTTTTTTTTTTTTTCCAGCAAAATAAGTTTGTACGTACACAAAATATAGATTTCTTTATCACAATTTACAAAATGTTTTTGTGTTATGCATTCATGGGTTGCACCGAATCCCTTTAAATCACCCTTTTTAGCTTCTAGCTAAGAAAGTGAAACCCTAACAAAACAAGGCAACGATAAAGAAACAGAAGAAATCATGAAATCTGAATGGAAAATGACTCAAGCAGAAATAATTGTACAGGATTAGGTCAAGTTATCAACATTGCTTTAATCTACCAGATTTTTCCTAAATCTGGTAGATTATTTTTACATGCAGATTTTTTTTTTTTTTAACTGTAGTTTTCCTTCCTTTTCTCAGAAACCAAACAAATCGACTGTTTCAAATGACAACTGCAGAGATAAACGAAGAAGATAGCACATGGGAGGAAGTATCGCGAAAGTTGTTACCTGCAGATGCACAATCGCGCCATGAAGAGCACCTTGATTACTCAGTCGCAGTGCATTGATCAAGGCTCTACAGTTCCTTCAATGTCCCTCGATGGTATTGATCCAGCATCCAGAATTGTCTTGTTCCCGAAAAACCTCCGATCAATGCTAAAAGATTTCGGAATTCAGTCGTTTTTTTGTCAAATATCAGGGGATTTTGCTGGCCGAGTGGCGAGTAGCGTCCAAGTCATATAAAAAAATAAAAATAAATTAAGGAAACAATAAATTTACTTTCATTCTTTCAAAATTTAATTATATTTTATTTAATAAAAAGTCAACAAAAAAATACACGTGGTTCCCACATTCATCGCTTTTGGGGTCAATATATATTTTTTTGAAAAACATATGTTTAGGGGCTATTTTAGATAAATATACAAAAATTTATTTATGTTGAATTTTAGAATTCAAATTGAAAAATGAAACCTAACGAGGACACCAAATGAAGTAATATTAAGTTTATAGAAGAGGCGTTGGTTGTTTGGTCTCATTGGCATCATCCACCAATAATTAATAACATCCAAAGAGTTGAGATTTAGTTACAACTCTCACTCATATTTTTCATAATTAACAATCAATTATTATTAGCCACACCAACGAGAGAAAGGAAAGTTTGTTGGTTGCTAGTCACCTTCTCACCATACATAACTCCGTTTCTTACTATGTCCAATTCCCTTTAACTTAGCTCGTTACGCTATGTAGACTGGGGCCAAAATAATTCACAAGTCATTTCATTTATTTCCTCAGTTTTGGTTGTAATAAAACTCAATGTATTAAGAGTTACGGTCGTTTCAAGTTCAATATCAGCCGTTTTGGTCCATTTTACCAAATCCTTTGATTGCCTTAAAACAATTAATCCATATTACAATTTTTGCATCCCATCAATCCTAATCAATGCTATTTTTATTTTAACTTACAACTGAAAATGACTTTATTTTTTATATAAATGATTAATTTTTATAACTTGTATAAGAGAATTCGTAAAAAATAAAAAATAACACGCTACTTCCATCCGTTTATTTAAGCCTTTTATATAGTAATTAAAAAATAATAAATTAAATACTCCTTAATTTGATTCGATTACCCTTAACACCTATGACTATTTCAAACTCAATTATTAATTTATTTCCATTCGTTTATTTTTATTTATTGATTTTAGCTTTCACACCGTAGTTAAATAAGTAATTACATAAGCTAAATTTCAACAATAATAATTAAATTTTCCTCTATTTATTTTAATCTCAATACTTTTTATTTAATTAATTTGATTCAGTCGGTTGATAACAGTTTTTTTTTTAATTTTTTTATTTCAGAATTATATATATGAATATATGGATATAAATATATAGATAGATGACATTTTATCATCAATATAATTTTAAATAAATAAGTTTTTCTTCAGTTGTTTTTTGAAAATTCTTCTTCCTTAACATAGCAAAAAATCCTCAATAATTAAGCAAAATTATCAATTAATCACAAATTAAAAAAATATCAAAATTCTCGAAAGAAAAAATAAAAAATTTCAGTTATTTATTTATCGGAGTTGTCAACTTTTCCTGAAAAGCAGGGTCAGCTAGGTAAGAACCTCTGCAAAAGTTGGCAATGGCTTTGACAGACACAGGAAAAAGCTTAAAACCAAATAACATCAACAGTCCAAAAACAAGGGCATTTCTGTACTTTTCCTAATCTATATGAACCTGAAAGAAAAAGGGTAAATTGTTATAATAACTTAGAAGAGAAGAACAAGAGAGAGAAAGAGAATGCAACTACTTTGTGTTTGTGAGTGTGGCCACTCTACAGACAATAACACCAACCCAAATAATTTGTTTCTGTAAATTCTCTCCTTCTTCAATCTTCAATTTCTACTGCCTTTGCTAAACTTTTTTTATTTTTCTCTGTCTCTCTGATCCAAAACAAGAAAAGAAAAGAAAGGGAAGGAAAAAGAAACCCGCACTACATTATCTTACACAATGTCAGTATTTTTAGCATTATAACAAAGAATCCATAAATCCAATTCAACAAAAACTCATATTTTCACTCCTTTATTTTATCATTTTTGGCTTCTATTCTATATTATAATCGAGAACAAGAAAATGTCTTCAAAGACCAAGTAAGTACAGAGTAGCATAGAGGGTTTAATTCTCTCTTTGTATAGATCTAATATTTTTGTGCAGTTTTTTGTGGTATTGTGAATTTGAAATTTTGAATTCAATTATGGAATTTTGTCCTTAATTTTGCCATTAGTGGGTTGGATCTGTATTTGTTAGGGCTTTTCTTTTTCATTTGAATTCATAAGGACATCCCTCTCTCTCTCTCTCCAACTGTTACTCTAGTTCTGTACTGTAAACACTTTTATACTTCATTAATTTTGTTTTTTTATTTTATTAAAATGTTGATATGGGCTTTACTTACATTTTTGCTTTTCTTAATCCTGATCTTTTGTTCATTCGTAATTTTCTTGTCATGTTTTGGTTTCGTACTTTGATCGATTCATTTATTTATTTCTCCTCAAAGTTAGAATTTTGATTGGTAGAAATTTGATTTTAGTGTGAACTAATAAAATTATTTAGTTTACAAAGTTCCCATATTTGGAATAGATCCACAACTAATTTGAAATTGCTTCAAACTTTTATGAAAGTGGACGTTTCGCATTATGTTTTTGTTATCTTGGATTTTTATCTGATATTGTACTAATAATTCTTTGAAACTTGTATAGATCTGGTTTGTCTGAAACTCCCAGCAAAGCAGCACCAGCAACTCCTAAAGTGAGTAAAGTGAGTAGGGGAATCAACAAGTCAGAGCATGATTCACCTGCTTCTCTGCATAGTACACGCCTTTCAGTTGAACGCTCCCCACGATCTGTTACTTCAAAGCCTACCATCGATCGCAGGTCTCCGAAGGTCACTCCGCCACCAGAAGTGAGTATTAATCGATGCCCATTAAGTTTGGGTGGGCTTTTAACATCTTATTGCATGTTCAATTCTGTATGTAAACAATGCATTTCGAATTCCTCAAGAACTTTGGTAATGGAAAGAATGAATCTCTTGGAAGGATTTTGTTGATCGATTTGCTTTCTTGTGAGGAAAATGGAAATTAAAAGCACGGAAATTTCTTCATGATATTTCTTCAAATGGGCAGAAACTATCAGTGCTAAAACTGAGTGACTGAAGTCTCAAAAATGCTTTTGCTCATCTTTTTTTTTTTTTTTGAATTCTTTTGCTGCATTTATTGATTGGATTTTGTTATCAGAAACCACTGACAAGATTGGCAAAGGGATCAGAATTACATGCTCAATTGAGTCAAGTTCAGGAAGATCTAAAGAAAGCAAAGGAGCAAATAGCTTTGATTGAGAAAGAGAAAGCACAAGCAATTGATGAACTGAAACAAGCACAAAAGGCTGCAGAAGAGGCAAATGAGAAGCTTCAAGAAGCTTTGGTGGCTCAAAAGAGAGCTGAAGAGGATTCTGAGATCGAGAAATTCCGGGCTGTTGAGTTGGAACAAGCTGGGATTGAGGCTGCCCAAAAGAAGGAAGATGAATGGCAGAAAGAGCTCGAGGCTGTGAGAAACCAACACGCGATAGATGTGGCTGCTCTTCTTTCTGCCACTCAGGAGCTCCAAAGGGTGAAGCAAGAACTGGCCATGACAACTGATGCTAAGAACCAAGCACTGAGCCATGCTGATGATGCAACTAAGATTGCCGAGATTCATGCGGATAAGGTGGAGATTCTCTCAGCTGAATTAACCCGGTTGAAGGCCCTGCTTGATTCAAAACATGAAATGGAGGCCAATGAAAGTAACAAGATCGTTGTGCAGCTTAAGGAGGAGATAGAGACTTTGAAGCAAGAACTCAAGAGAGCAAAGGGTGTTGAGAATGAGTTGATTGAAAAAGAGGTTTCCATAGAACAGCTAAATGTTGAGTTAGAAGCTGCTAAGATGGCGGAATCTTATGCACGCAATTTAGTAGCAGAGTGGAAAAGTAGGATAGAGGAATTAGAAATGCAGGTTGAAGAAGCGAACAAGTTGGAGAGATCTGCATCTGAATCTCTGTGTTCTGTCATGAAACAACTTGAGGGAAACAATGATCTATTGCATGATGCAGAAAGTGAAATTTCTGCCCTTAAAGAGAAGATGGGGTTGTTGGAAATGACAATCACGAGACAGAAAGGGGATCTTGAAGAATCAGAGCGTTGTCTTGGTGCAGCAAAGGAAGAAACTTCAGAAATGGCAAAAAAGGTCGAGTCTGTGAAGTCTGAATTGGATATAGTTAAGGAGGAGAAAGCTCAGGCTTTAAACAATGAGAAGCTTGCGGCTTCTAGCGTCCAAAATCTATTAGAAGAGAAAAACAAACTCATAAATGAGTTGGAGAACTCCAGGGAGGAGGAGGAAAAGAGCAAGAAGGCAATGGAAAGCTTAGCTTCAGCCTTACACGAAGTGTCTGCAGAAGCAAGGGAAGCTAAAGAACGGCTTTTATCCACTCAAGTAGAGCATGAAAATTATGAAACCCAGATAGAAAATCTAAGATTGGTTTTGAAGGAAGCAAATGAGAGATATGAAACCATACTAGATGATGCAAAACATGAGATTGAGGTTCTTAAAAATGAAATTGAAGATTCCAAGAATGAATTTCAGAACTCCAAAGATGAGTGGGAGCAAAAAGAACAAAACCTGGTGGATTGTGTAAAGCAATCAGAAGCAAAAAATTCTTCTTTGGAAAGAGAAATAGATAGGCTGGTAAATTTGCTCAAGCACACTGAGGAAGAAGCTTGTGCTTCAAGGGAGGAGGAAGCTCTGTTGAAAGATAGCCTAAAGGAAGTTGAAGCTGAGGTGATTTCGTTGCAAGAGGCTCTTGGGGAATCAAAGGTTGAGAGCATGAAACTAAAGGACAGTTTATTGGACAAGGAAAATGAGTTGCAGAATCTTATCCAAGAAAATGAGGAGCTCCAAACTAGGGAAGCCATTTCTCTGAAGAAGGTAGAGGAGTTGTCTAAATTGCTTGAAGAAGCTATAGCCAAGAAGCAAACTGAGGAGAATGGTGAACTCACTGATAGTGAAAAAGAATATGATTTGCTTCCGAAGGTGGTTGAATTCTCTGAAGAAAATGGGCATGTTAGAGAAGAGAAGCCCAAGGTGGAGCTTCCACAGCAGCAACGTGAGGATTTCTTAAAAGAAAATCCAAAGGAACAGAACAATGGCTTCAATAATGACAGTGTCCCCATAGAAGCTGCCAATGTTGGGAATGGAAATGGAAAACTAAAAGAAGATGAGACCGAAGAAAAAGAAGATGAATCTGTAGAAGTTGAATTTAAGATGTGGGAAAGCTGCAAGATTGAAAAGAGAGAATTTTCACCAGAAAGAGAGCATGAACATGAATCCTTTGAGGACGAAGTGGACTCCAAGGCAGAGGGCGGTGAGAGCTTTGATCAGGTTAATGGTTTATCTTCTGTAGAAAATGTTGATGATAGTGCAACCTCACCTTCAAAGCAGCAACAACAGAAGAAGAAGAAGCCTTTGCTCCGTAAATTTGGAAGCCTACTGAAGAAGAAGAGTACTAGCAACCAGAAGTAGAGATGAGACCAGTTATGGCCTGACTTACGCCAATTAACAGGCAGGTATATTGGATAATGTCTTGCACCTGAGTGTTTGCTTTATTGTTTTTAATTCTGATTTGCAGAATAGGTTTAAAATGAAGAGGCTTGTATTATCTTTAGTTTTTCCCTCTCTTTTGATGTGATTACCTTGTTGGGGAGTATAATGTATGTGATGGAGATTCTTTTTCCCCTTGCCCCTTCTTATCTACATTTCATGAAAAGCAGTGGTTACTTTGAAATCCTATTTTACTATGCTTGCATCTATTTTATGTGAAAACGCAAAGCCGAAAAAAAAAAAAATTGTTAATTGTTATGAAGATGGTGGATTTAATTGATTCATTCTGAAAAGAGTTCTTTTGGTTTCAGTTTTGAATAAATGAATGCACGATAGAAATTCTGGAATTGATAGTTTATTCCTGTGACATTTTTTATTTTGTGCATGAAGAAACCATGAAATGTGCATCCATTATTCCCAGAAATTATGAGATCAATCCTGAAATGTTCTGTGTATGTTTCCATGCGTGAAAATGCCTTATATTGCTTAGATATTGGCGACCTATAGATATATTTCTTATTTTATCAGGTATATATTTTGTGTTTAGCTATATACGTATGATGATTGTGCTGCTGATTTAATGTTGCCTGGACAGGAACCTGAACGAAAGAAATTATCCAGTATTGTTTGTTTGCAGCATGTGAGTGCTGCCCTTTGGGAGGGTACTTGTCTGTATTTTTCCTGTGTTAGTATCTTAGTACATCCTGTATGATATTTAGAGTTTTTTAAGCTTAAAAGATTTTACCGTTAATTAAAGCATAATTTTTCATTTTTGAGGTGAGATTTTATTTCAAGAAAAAGGACCTAAAGCTACAACAAAAAATAGTATTTCATTTTCATGCAGTCTTATATAATGAATTATTTTACATGTCATGTGATGCTAAACCATGAGGTTTATTTATACAAATTCATCTGATTCTTTTTTGTTTTTAACCTCTCTCTTGCATGAGGTTCTTGTCAATTCTGGAGGATCCTTGTGAGCTCAACTCATGTGCAAACAGTTTTGGATGGCACAAATTGAGCTTAGTTAATTATTTCTAAGGTAGAATTATTTAAAGGACCATCCTTTTTTTTTTTCTCTAAAATAAACTAGGTTTGGGGAATTAAGAAGTTCTGGATAATACAAGCTAAATGAATCTTGATTTATGAGGAATCAAAAAGTTTTCTCCAATGGATGGGAAAGAATTGCTTTAATTTCAAGTTCTTAATTGCTTATAATGTTAAAATGCATTTGGCAAAAGTATAAACAGCTGGGTCCATTTGTTAATGGGTCAGGGTCAGGGTCCTACATTTATTAATGGGTCTGGATAATACAATGTCTAGTGTCTTTTTATTCAACAAACGTTTTTAGCATTTTAAGGCAAAAATCATCTATTTTTTTGGTTAGCCAATGCCAATGATTTAAGGGTAAATTAGTCTCAGAAATTGTTTATTTATTATGTGAGTTTATGAATTGGGCCACCAAATAGGCAAAATTATTCTTACCACTCCCACTCTTTTAGCCTTTATTTCCCTTTTTGACCAACCACTCCACTTTCACTTTTATGTCAAATTTTAGGTTTAAATAAAATAAAACAAAAAAGATTATAAAATGAATCTTAGCTTGCCATATGACGTACAGAAATTGACTAATTTGTGAATTAAATTTTAATTTATAAAAAGTACAAAAACGACCTTATCAACCTTTGAATTTAAAATTACATTACAAATAATAAGCAAAGATATTTGAATTTCAACAGCGCAGAGCGTATAATAATCATTGTATAGACAACAAAAATTCCAAATCAATCGTACATTAGTCCATGGACCGAAAGTGAATGGGCCGAAAATTAACAGAAAAAGGAAACCTATTATGAAATGATTGGGCCGGTAATCTATTTATTGGATTATCACAAAAATGTCCCTGAAATATATTTAATATGAAAAATACTTCCCTCAAGTGTATTTATCTTCTTCATTTACTTAGCAATTAAGCAGCTCTATTACTTGTCAGTCCCACGCGGACGCGGTCCCACAAAATGCGAAAGGAAACTAATATAGATGCTGTAAATAATAACAATAGGCCCATGTCGCTCTTCTCCGACATTTTCTATTTTCCGCAAAAGAAATCAGAAACATTTTCTCGGCTTCCAAACACCAATTTTTCATCATTATGTGGATCGAGATCCTCTGCGGTCTGATCGCCTACAAGTTATTCCGGCGCTTTTTCTCCGACGACGACGTTTTGGAAATCGAAACCTCTGAGACCAGCGCTCTCTTCAACGTCGCTAATAAGTATTAATTAATTCCCTAAATTTTGTTCTGTTATTTAAAATTTATAAATAGCAAAATAAATCATCTTAAAAGCATATTCGGAGTTACCTGTTTAGCTGACCAAATTGATTAGACATTGTAGTATTAGAGTTCAGTTTCATTGTAGATAATCTTAATCTGCTTTTGTGATTGTTATGTGTTTGTTTCCTTTAATTCTTTTCAATTGTTAGACTTGAAAAGCTTTACGAAGGAAAGGTATATGTTGGGCTTCGAATTCCGGATGCTGATACCGGTTCGCGACAGAATGTGGATATGGTTCTTGTTACCAAAGGGTAAATGCCTCTGAAGTTTTGTTGAATGTTTTATTGTGCACTTGCCTGATGAGAATAAATTAAAAACAAGTGATTAAATTATTTAATATAGTTATGTTTATGCATTTTTTTGTAGGGAGGCAGTGGTGATATCTGTGAAGAATTTCTCGGGATTTGTATCGATCAGTGGTGATGGTAGCTGGGTTTGTGAAGGTACCAGTAAACACAAGGCCCAGCGTTATCCTGATCCTGTAAGTCATGTTGCAATGGGACTTGTTGCTTACATTTTTTCTTGTTTTTGTGGATGCATTTATTGTCTGTTAGTAGTATGATTGTGCTTGTTTACTTTCTAGTTTCTTTGCTAAACTATTTGGATTTTTTCTTTATTATGTACGATTATTGTTGTTTAGTAAGTTTGGGTTATTATTGAGTCTCATTAATAAAAGAAATTATATAGCAGCACAAAGTTACTGGGCATCTGTAATGCTGTATTATGGCAGCCCTATCTAGTTTGATGCTTGCATTTTCTATTCCATTTTCAGTCCCTTAGGAAGCTAACTTTTGATGTTTATGTTCTTCATCCCGAAATCATTTCATGCCTTTAAATTCTAGATCATTTTGGAATACATTTCGTGCTATGGTTTTGGTAGTTATAACATGATAAAGAATTTAGAATCTTGTATCCGGCCACCTATTATTTGAAAACTGTTCTACCAATATTTTTCAGGTGGAGGAGGCAAAGAAACAAGCTTCAGTTCTTGAATCATATCTTGAACAAAGAGGAGTTGCTCTTCCAGAAGGATATTTGTCGTACAAAGTTGTTCTTCCCAATCCTAAGTTCTGGTATGTATTGAACCTTCTTAAAGGATACGTGCATTAAGAACTATGTATATGATGTAATATAAATTGAAAGTTAATTATTACGCAAACACATACATAGACACATAAAATGCATGTCTATGTCCTGGAAAAAAGGGGATTCTAGTTTGTGATATACACTTTGTGCTTTCTGACTCCAGTGTCTTATTTGAATGGTAAATAAATTTTTTTCTTTGGTATCTAACTTAATTTAATACTTCTGGATGCGGTCTGCCTCCTTTGCCATTTTACCGCTTCCTAGAGGGTTTGGAAAGGAGTTGAATTTTAGCAGTGAACACCTCAATTAAATTTTAGGATTGAATAAATTTTGTAATATTTGAGAGAAAATTGTGGTTCTGCATGTAACTAGATTCGGAGGTAATAGTGTTCCCTAGTTTTGAGCTTAAATTTTTTTAGAAAATATCAGGTTCTAGGAATTAAAATGAGTTCATAATAGCCATGTTTTTAACTTTATAAATTATGTTGCATAAAAATGAGAATTGCTGTTATTGTTCTGAGGAATAGGTAGGACTTGTATTCTGCTCTGAGTAAGGCGTGTTTTGGATAACATTTATTTCTTATTGGATTATGAATCTGTATTCTGTTAACATTAGAAATTTCTATTATTCTTCTAGGACTGTTCACTCAAGCTATTTCCCATCTGAGGTCATTACGTATGACCAATGGTTACAACTGAAACCAGAACCCAAAAGTATGTTTTCTGGTTGGATTAAGGGTGCCTTTCGTGGTGGAAAGAAAGAGATGCAGGAATCTATACATGAGAAGCTTAATTTCATTCTGAGCACTGCTCCAATGTGGGATAGGTTTGTTGCTTTGTGACTAAGAACTGGATATTTATGTTCTCTGGATGAATTGCCTTTTTCCTCTGTATTACGCTGTGCGTGAGGTCAAATAAAGCATTTTTGTTATATTTAGTCATCCTCTCTATATTTTGCATAAACCATCACTACATTGGTCTGGTATTACATAATTCAAAAAGAGAAGGATAAGCATTCCTTTTTTCATTCAACTTTGTGATGTCTTAGAATTTTTCAAATTAATTTCTCATTGGTTTCTAGCCAAAATTTTAAAGCACGGACTAGGGAATACAAGAGTTAAAAGAGAGAAATAGTGCTCTTAGGGCTTAGAGGAAAACTGAAGAAATGCTAATACTAATTCAGCCAAGTCTGTTGTAGATATATCTTAAGATCACTAAGTCATCTGTTGGTCAACTGCTTTCACTAGAGCTTACTAACATTGAACGTTTCAAATGTTTTCAATCCATTACTTGTCCTTCTCTATGCTTTCAGATTTATTTTCTTTAAATATTTACTGGCTTGTTGATGACAAGTTTCTGCATCTGGTCATTGCATAATCTCACTGAACATTTGTCGAAGGTGTGATTGAGTCAGAAATACTGCAATTGTAGAACATAGTATATGTAGGCTAAGTTCTTCTGCCATTCCCAGTTCAAGTTCTAGAAGTGAAGCAAATTTAAATGATTACTTGTTTGATTATGGTTCGTTCAGTCTTCCCAGCATCATTATATATATTCATATGGTTTTGCCTTTAGAAAACCACTTAATTTGTCTTTGATTCTGTGCAGATTGGAGCTTAAAGGTAATAAATATGTCTTAGGAGAATTTCTGGAATTTAAAGGAAAGGAAGAAGATATCTCAGCTTTGAGAAACATCAAGAGATCAAAAGTGGGTCGTCTTGTCGTCCAAAAGACAAGCATGTTGGGACTGGGTAATTGCTCAAATTTCTTGTTTTAATTTTTATGATCATTTAAATTGCATAGAGAAGTTATTGTGCAAATATGAAAGTCTGTTGCAACTTGGAGGTTATGATTCCGAATCAGAAAAACTTTGCCTTTGCAAGTTGAGGGGACTGTTGTTGCACTATATGACTTCTATTATAGCCTGCAACGCAAGAAATCTTCTGTTTTGAAAACCTCTTCAATGAAAATCATCTATTTTTGTGAGGAACCTCAGGCATAGTCGTTATTATTGACAATGAAAACTTTGGGGTCAGACCAATAAATTTTCTTTAATTGGAAAGCATATACAATCTTTTATATATATATATATATATATTGAAAGGGATTTGCTTAAATGAATCATCAATTTACGGTTTTTAACATTTATAATTTTGCTTTTTACTTATCTATTCAAAATTCCATGGCTAATTGCAGCTAAATCAAAGCTTCAAGTTTTGTACTCTCCTCGAGATTATCGAAGTGAAGGTGCTTCAGGTTCCGAGTGGAAAGAAGCGACAGTAAGGTCAAGCACGGAGGTCTTATTTCAGCCAGAGGACAGCAAAAAAGTCCGCAAATTCAAGCTTTCTTCAATCATCTCCATGACCCTAAGTGCCTGAAGATTTCTATTGAATGTTTACCTTCATACTTATTATGTTTAGATATACTTATTTTTTCTCATTAAGGTTCGGTAATGTTTTTTTTTTTTTTTTTTTTTTTTTTTTTTTTTTATATATTTTTTTTATTTTTTTAATTTTTTATTTTTTTTTTTTATAATTTTTTTTTATTATTATTTTTTGTTATTTTTTTTTTTTTTTTTTTTTTTTTTTTTTTTGTTTATATATTTTGTTAATTGAGTTAATATTTTATTATGTTTAGATATACTTATTTTTTCTCGTTATATTATGTATTTATTTTATTTTAGACTCAACATTAAAAGCAAAAGTAATCATCTTACTTGAAAGTAAGTATTTGTATTTATATGTTAAAATTATTTTAATTTAATTTGTTATTTTGCTTTATTTTTTAAAGAATTAATTATCCATTTTAGTGGATTATTATTTTATTAAAAAAATGAAAATACGACTTTGATAAATAATTTGTTATTTCTTAAAACGTGCCATATTTGTTGTTATAATTATAACTTGATTATATGAAATGTGTAAAAAAATCATTATAACGTTTGACTTGTTTATTTTTTAAATAAAATAGTAATGTGCATTATTATTATTTTGGAATAATAAGATTAATTTATATATAATTTTTTTTGCTAAAACAATTATATACATAACAAATATAGGTACTTAATATTGAATATTAATTTAATTATTATTGGTATATGACTGCAAATATACTCAGCTTGAGAATATTTAGAGAAAAAATATGTAACGCATAAAGTAAAAAAATTATTTAAAAAAATATATGCACTTAGAGTAAATTTGTAAATTTCTGATCAATATTAGTGACATATTGCAAAAGATAATTAATACAAGCTATAATATTAACGAAGCGGAGAAAGTGAATGTCATAATTATGACAATCTTTTTATGGTATTTTTTCCTTGCTAATATATTTGGAATTGAGACTATGTGAAAATATATGCTAAATTTATAAGTGTAAGTGTAACAAATTGAATTTTGCATCAACACCTCACTAACACTAGGAATATATTCCTAATACTGTAACATTGTTTCATTGTAAGTATAACAAATTGAACGTTTCTTACTCTCTTCCGAGAATATATTACTGATACTATGAAATTATTATTTCACTTAACTGTACATATTCTTGACATGCTTATGTTGTTTCGTTTTAAGTGTAAAAAATTAAACTTACAGTGTGATGTTGTTTCACTTATAATGTAATATTAAAAAAAGGCAAAAAAGAGAAATATTATTCTCTAAAACTATTGCACAATGTTAAAATAAATTAAAATTTAATAATTTTATTGTAGTTATAGTGCAACAATGTATTTATTAACTGAAATAAAAGCCTTTAAAATATCAATAAAATATTTTTTTGGTAAATATTTTTCATCTAACACGGTTTGTAAAAATATATTTTTTTCATAACACGTTATGGGAAAAAGCCCAATTCTTTCCTAGTATCTGTTGTTACTAAAACGGTGTAGATAACAGAAAACCAAGTAGAAGGAAAGTAGAAGAGACAGCAGTGAATATGTTATCCTCTTCAAAGAGTAACAAAGGAAGAAAAAAAGAAAGCAAGTCATATGTTTTTCTTCATTTGTAGGAAATCCACTTCTCCTGGACCCAATCTTCATGAGGCCTCGAACAAGAAACATGGTACTCTAAATGGTCACCAGTTGTCGGAAAGCAGACAGAGTATCGGGACCCCGTTTAGCCAGTAATCGCGCCAAACCACCGTCCATCATTATCAAAAACATCAACCAACTCATTCACCAAAAACCCTCGCTCCTTGACTGCTGGCGGAGGGAGTGGCTGGATTTCATCACGCGGGACCTTCTCTACCAGATGCTTCTTCCCGTTCTTCTCCTCTACCAGATTATTGTACTCAACTTCATAGAAGACTTGTTTGTTGTCATAAATAGGCTTCAGGATAGTTGCTTCATAGAAAGAGCTAACGAACCCTTATCTGCTGCATAGCTCCACCACCCGATTTTTAAGAAAATTCATTTTTTGCCCAGAAAAAAGAAAATTCTTTGTATTGGTTTCTTCAGTTGAATATATGATAGTGGGTAGGTTTGTTCCTTTTCCTAGTTGTATTTGGAATTGAAAGAGAAGGTCTATGTATTTTATTTTTATGTTTTAGTTCTTAATTCAATGCTACCTGCACGATGTCGGTTTCCTGTCTTTCCTCCAATTAAACGGAATCGTTTCATTTTGAGAATTGATATTTCTTTTTATTTTGGATTAATTATAGGTGTTTAGATTTTGTAAAATATTTTATTTTAGTGTCTTAATGAAAAAAAATTTTGTAATTAAATATTCGAATTCATTAAAATTTTTTAATCAAATCGTAAAGATCGCTGATATGTTTAAAATTGCTGACGTGTCAAGCTGACATGCTTAAAGTCTAATACCTCATTTCTTTCCTTCTCCCTCTACTCAACCTCGTCCTCTTTTTCTTCTCTCTTCATCTTCCTTTTCTCTCTATCTCTCTACCTCTCTACTTGGCTATGAAACATGAATGAAAGTGATTTTAGTGAATATCCAAATATAAAAAAAAAAAAATCTTTTCTCCTTTATCTTCTTTTATTTTCAATGTTTTCGATATTTGGGTATTGGCCAGAAACCACTGAAAAACCAGCGTTGAAGTAATTTGGCGACGGATAGAAGTGAAGCCGGATGAATTTGAAGCCGAGAAAAGAGGGAAAAGGCATGGGAATATTGCAAATGGAAGATGCGTGCAGCAGAAAACGGAATCTTTTGAACATGTAGAGTTGAAGTTACAGAAGTAGTTGTTGATCTCTCATGATCTGGAGGTATAAACTTTGAGCCTATATTACCAGTCCAATATTTTCCATTGAATGATAAAGATTCAGTAGATCCACAATTCAGGAGAATTTTAGAAGTGTCTTTGGATGCACAAATGGAATCAAATAAAAAGTAGAAGCATAAAAGGTTAAATATTGAGCAATACCAAAGATACATGGAAGATGTTTGAAGAAAGAATTTTGAATTTTTTTATATTTGGGTATCGAAAATATTGAAAATAAAACAAGATAAAAGAGAAAAGATATATATATATATATATATATATATTTGGGTATCACTAAAATCACTTTCAGTAATGTTTCATGGCCAAGTAGAGACGCATACGTGTATATATACATATATAGAGAGAGAGAGAGAGAGAGAGAGAAGGAAGCTGAAGACGAGAAGAAAAAGAAGTGAAGCAGAGAGAGAAAGAAAGAAAAGAGGTGTTGACTTTAAACATGTCGGCTTAACACGTCAGCAATCTTTCTTACGTGGAATTATCCCACAATGCTTAAACGTAATCCCAGCATACCGTGTAATCAAACTGACAGTTAATTGAAAACTTAGATACTAAATTTATAATTAACCCTTTTATTTTAGATTACACATATTATTTAAAAACCTTCTCAAAAAAATTAAAAGCAAGTACAGTAATTAAAAAATAAATACTACTGTTCCATGTAATTATTTTCTCCGTCCAAAAAAAATTGAATCATTTCATGTGTTTCATACATACTGATATCCACAGCATTGCAAACACACAGATAAACTGCAATTTGTACAGTTTTAGGCCATGTTTGGCACCTCTCATAGTCAAGAACAGTTCAGAGATAAATTAAATCAAATGATTCAATGTAGTTGAAGCTCACTATCAAAATCCACCATCAGTTTATTCAGTTTCTTGTTGCTTATCCTCTGTTGATGAACTCTTGCATCTTCAAAGCTGCACCACGAAACGCATTTATATAATCAATAATTGAGTAATGTATACAGAAGTTTAATTTGATAGTTCCTAACAGAAATTCTTTTAAACTAACCTTTGAGGAAGCGAAGATTCAGAGGGTGGCAATAGGATGTGTGCAAGCTTAATAGCTTCTTCGTTGCAATTGATGACATTGTTAAAGCATAAATACCTTCCGTATGATGAAATGTCTTCAAAAACACAAATATGCGCATCGACAATGAAACTGAGATCAACTGTAACAAATACTCCATCTTCATACATCTCAGCTGCTCCTTTTAAATAAGGGTTTGTGATTGTTAAATCAGGACTCATAAGGAGCCCTCCATTTATGCTCACCATATTTATTCCCCGGTCCATTGCTAGCGCCCAAGCCGTCTTCTCTGCTAGTGTCTTTGACATTGCATGCCATAGCTGCATAATAATGAGTAATCTTGTCAGTCCAAATACGTTTATTGGATACTTACTAGCAGGATTGCAAGAAATACAAAAAAAAAAAAAAAATATGAAAACTTTCTTAAAAATAAATCTAATAACCTGGATTTACATTTTCACGTAATATGTATATTTCTCTTTAACAGCAACTCAAGAAACAATATCAATATGAACACAGTATGTACCTTGAACTTGCGGCAGAAATTTATGTCACTCCAATTTCTCTCATCAATATCATCAGGAGTCTTATTGTGATTGTTAGTCCATATAACTGCTGTAGCAGAGGAGGTGAAGACAACTTTGTTTATGGTGTCTGTTTGTGCACATGCTTCTAAGACATTATGGGCTGCTCTTACCTCTACATCTGCCATAAATTCCTGCACCAAGCATTGTTACTCAAATTATTAAGGTATATCTTGAACACAATTTAAATGAATGTGAGAGAAAGGACAAAATTACTACAGTATCCATTATCTAACAATTTTTCATATCAAAGAAGATTTATCTGTCAAGACAAATGGAATTGTCATTCTGATATCAACCTGCTTCTGGGGGCAGGAAAAGGAATAGGAAAGATTAAAAACACAAAAAGAAAAAGAAAAAAAAGATTTTATCAAGAAAGTGGATGGCATTTCAATTTTAGTACTTCAAAAGGCCTCTATTGCTTGCTAAATGTAAAATAACTTCTCTCTTTGCTTTAATTTCTCTTTTATAATTCTTTGGTATTAACATAACCAAATATGTAAGTTTTTTTGAAGGGATCAAACACCCAGCACACACACATATGCCTTGGACATTTTAGTCTATGCCATAAGTACTTAGAATATATGAATAGCTATTAATGAATGAATAAGTGACATACATCATAATTGGGCTGATCTGATGGAGGTTCAAAGGAATAGAACAAGCCATAACATCCCTTTATTGCATCCATTATGCTTTGATAATCAAAAGGGTCAGAGTAGAAAACCCTCAATTTCTTGCTCTTGCAGGATAATTCTTCAAAATATTTCAATTTGCCTGCAAATTCATGCATCCACAACAGAAAAAATAAAATAAGCATCCAATATGCATATTAAAAAATGCCAGCGACAAAGAAAAGGATAAAATAATTGGACAACCAATAGATGGAATAAACAATCATTACTGGAAATTGATGAAGCCTACCTGTGGTTTCTTCCATTGCATTTCTCCACTATTTAGCACATGATGCAAATATTAAAAAAGGGCATGCATGTATATGAATTGAATATGTATATATAGATTCTGCCATTTGTTTGCATTACCCCTCAAGCTTATGACTGCCATTCTACTGTATGTACAGTATCATGATAATTCCACAATAAAATATAAAAACTTTGCCAACTAATTCCATTAGTTAAAAATTTGATGACCTAAAGAATCTTGGGAAGCTAAAAATGTCATCAAATTAAAACACATTGGAGAAATTTCAAAGCCCAAATAAAGGGCATTTGAACATTATAATGAACATATAAGAAAAATTAGGGCAAAATTAAAGAAGAGATAGTAAATCAATTTTATTCCAAGAAAGTAAGAAAACCCAGAAAAAGAAGCAAGAAATAGTAAAAACACAAACCATGATTTTGAACAGCAGCATGAACAGTGTAGCCTCTGTGCAGGAGCCTGTGCACAAGATTTTTGCCTAAACACCCAGAAGCATCCATTACACAAATAGTCTTTGAAGATTCATTGAAAGAAGCAGCTGGAGCCATTATAGACAAAGAAAGAAAATTTTCTTTGTAGGCAAAAACAAGAAAGAAAGCAATTGAAGCAAGAAACAAAACCCACAAATGGAAACGAACAAAAAGCAAAACGTCAATGTCTAAGTGCTTGGAAGAAGGAAACGCATACACCCATATATACAGAGAGAGGGCATTGAAGGGGTTGGTTAGTATATAGTTGGGAAGGTGTGGGACAATTAATGCCGGGACAGAAATTAGAGTTCGAAAAGGAAGAGGGGTGGCATTAAAATTTTGGTTGGTTCATGTCTGGCAATCGGTATTTGGTAGTAAGTAAGCGCGAGGATTCTTTTATGATTTATATCGAGAGAGAGAGTACGTGACTGTGCAAGTGACAACGAAAAACACTTTTTTATATGAAAATATAAAACAACATGCAAACACTCCATCACTGAATTACTGGTAGGGAAAAAAAATAATATAACTAAGTAGTATACATATAATGGGAATTATTCGTGCAAGCTGGACCCGCTGATTAAGGTTGAAGAAACGTAATTAATAAAGGAGGAGGAGAAGAAGAAGAAGAAAGGAAGGATACGGTCAAACTCTGTGGTCTTTCAATTCAGCCATTGACTTTAGTATTAAACTAAAAAAAAAAAGAAAGAAAGAAAGAAAGAAAGAAGCCAAAAGATTTTCTCTGTTTTCTATGTTTCTTTCACTGAATCGTGAGTTTTGTATTCTTTTCCTTATCTTTATGCGTTTGTTCTTCCAAGTTTTTCAGGGCCGGCTCTCTGATGGAACAGATCCAATACAAAAGAGTTTCATTAGGAACTGGAATTGGTTCTAAATTCAAATTAAATTTATTAACATGGATATTGTTTCTGATATAATAAATATTTCATAATTTATTTTTATTAAATCACAAATCATTTAAAAAATAATGAAATTCGTAAATTTTATGATTAAACTATATTTTCATCTTGAATTTTTTGAATTGTCTTTAGAGTAATCTGAATTGCACATTTTATTTTAATTATATCCTAATTTTAAAATTGAAGTTAATTAATTTACCTAAAGCCATAAAATAAGGGAACATAAAAAAACGAGTTTAGCCTTGCATAATAATTAATAAAACGGAAAAAAATAATTTCATTCGGGTGATTATTAATTTTTTTCGGTTGAGATCTTTAGATCTTTTAAATTAAAATAATAATTTCATTCGTCGGAATGCGGTGGTTTAAATTTTCAAAAAATATATACCTATTATAATAATTAAATCAATATCATATTTTGATTACATTTCAAATGATAATGTCACATTTAGCTCCAATGGCTCTATGGTATTGACCTTTAAGCTGTGTGTATTACAAAAAGGTTTGACTACTTGAAAGTTGTAAAATCATTTTCTTAGGTTTTATGATTGATCAATAAATTATTTTGGTATATTGAAATATATGAAGAAAAAAATATATAACATATATTATTTTCAAGTAAAATTTTAATTATAAGTAACTTAATTAGAAGCTCGAAGTTTATAAATTAAACAAAAAAATAACTATTAGGGACATGAATAATATAAGATTTACGATGGAAAAATTATAAAAATATATTAAGTACAAAATACAAATTCCAGATTGTAAAATTCATGCTATATGAATCTTTTATATAGCCCTTCATTGATTAGCAAAAGTGATAAACATTAAAGATGAATTAATGACGTGATTATAATTTTGATCAAAATTGAAGGATTAAATATTAATTTTTCCTATGTTAGTATAGACTTCATGCACATTTGATTTGAGCTGGAGAAATTTTTTATGGAGAAAGGGAAGGGACAGAGGTTTAAAAGTTGAAGCTGGACCACACACAATTTGCCAAATTGTTGCGGTTAGGTTATGCTTCATTGCAGGTGGTTATGAAGTATCATTGAACTTTTGCCTGTAGAATCTTCTTCTGTGAGTCCTGGACAGGTACCCCAAATAAATAGATGTTGGTATAAATTTATTTTAAAATTTGATTTCTGCTTTTTTTTGAAAAATTATTATAAAATTTTTATTTTAAATTTAATTTCAATAAAAAATGAAACAAATTTTACAGACGTTGTATCATTATAACATTAAGATACAACGGCACATTGAGTGAAAGACGGTGGCCCAGTGGGCCTTGCTCCCCTTAACTATAGAAAAACTTGAAGATACCATAATATTTGTAATACAATTATGAAAAATATATAAAGTTAAAGGATTTTTTTTAAAATATGTAAGGCATTTGGTTTCATGAAATTGGAACTGCCTGAGTTAGGAGTAAATTAGGTTTAGTTTGGACTGTTAAAGAAATTTTTCCTTTTTCCAAAAGCCTCTGTTATACGAACAAAAATCAGCATACATTGTTATGTTACAAACAGATTGAAAAAAAACTAAAGGATTGACCTATTCAGAGAATACTCTCCAAATTTCTAGAAATTTACATGGTCAAAATTGCACCGCAACAGTAAGAACAAACTCGTCCAGAACTGTCCTATGCCTGTAATGGAATTGCAGCTACACTTGTGTAAGCTGAACCCTTCACTTTCTTATGTGAGCCATCTCTACCTTTCTTTGATTTCCGTTTCTTGTAACTATTCTTCTCTTTTGACACTTGAGGAGTCCGCTGTTGCCCTTCCTCAGCTTGTTCATCTAAAAGGATGCTGTTATTATCATTAACACTCTTGGATGCATAAGAACTGTCCTTTGGTTCGGCAGGTTGAACATTTGGCTCGATAACTGACATTCCGTTCAGAGTATAATCCACCAAAAATGTGCTTCTCACAAGTCGGTCTATCCTGCTGAAGTGCCTCTGAGAATATGGGATAAGACCTTCAAGAAGTTCTCCAATCCCTCTTATCTGAAAGAATAACATCAAAAAGGCATACACAACATGCACAATTGTAGTTATGTAGGTTGTTCAGGTCAAATGAAGTCAAACTGAAGACCATGTCTATGTTCAACCCAAGCAATTCCTCAGAATGCTTTTTATGATACGACCTTAACTAATAGGAACAAATATAAACTATAGCCAATCACCTCGAGAATCTCTGTTGGAGAAAGAATGTTGAAAACACGAAATAGAACATATTGTGCAACATGACAAAGCTTTGGTTTTGTATTCCATTCACGAACATACTCAAAGAGTAGATGAAATTCTTCCTTGCCAAGCGCATGAAGAGCTCTCTCTACTTGATTGTCAGCTCCCCTCTTCCTGCAGGACATTTGGTAAGACTGAAAGCAAACTAATACACAAAAGGATGAGCATTCAGTATTCAATTGGTTTTGGGCAAATTTTCAAACCCAACTGAGTTAACTGACTATTTAACTTAATTGAAAAGTTGTAAAAAATCATTTTTTTTTTTTGCAATTACAACAAAATTTAAACTTAAATTATAATAGCAGGCCAATTTATAATATAGACCAAATTACGCTGGAGAATTCAATAAATTACAAATAATTTATATTCACAACAAAAGAACTCCCCTATCATTTTTTTTAACCTCTCTCTATCCAAACAAGTTAAAAAAATTAATTACTTCAGGATAACAGTTACACAAACAACTAAAGTTAACCTCTTTGCGTGTTGGTTTATTCAGTTAGTTCAGTTGTCAATCCAAAAATCTAAGTTTGAAATTTTTAGTATTTTTTTCAAACTGAACTGAATTAACCGAACCAACCGATTAGACTGATCCAATGCTCCCCCTAAATCTATATATGTTATATCCTTATTTACCTGCAAAGATCAGCAAATAACTCAAAAAGTTTATGAGGTCTGCGAAGTTCAAATGCTATTTGGATAGCTTTAGTGTAATCAGCATCTAACACAGCATTTTCCAATTCTTGTCCTTTTAAAACACCTTCCTCCTGCACATTTAACAGAGGTGGGCCATATCCAACAAAATTGTATTATTAATAAACTGAACATGAATTAACAAAAAGTAAAGAACTGCAGTTTGGGAGATATCCAACATCAATAACATATCAATTCCTTGTTCAACCAATGAGGCAACGCAAAATGATAAGCTGACGAAAAAAAAATTAGGCTAACAGTTTATTATTAATGGCTACAGGCAATATAAAACAAGGCAGTGGGCACCAACAGATTTGAAGATCATCACCTCTTTACAGAAAGCTTCCTCTTTTTCAGAAGCAGTTGAGTCATACCATAGATTGACAACCGCATCCCCACCACCTGTTGCAAACATCTCTGTCTTTTTCCCAACAGCTAAGGCCCAAACCTGCAAACAAAAATTACCTAAGCAATAAAGAGCACAACAAAAGTATTCACTAGTTTAAAGATCAACTCTATGAATTCATTGTGCAAGAAAAGCAGGAAAGATCTTCAAACATGCATTTTAAAAAATGTAAAACATCATTTTTCTTTCGATAAAAAGTGATAAAAAAATTTATATCATTTCAAACTTTCATGTACATGCAAAGTCCTTGGATTGGGTATCTACATGTTTAAGATAGGCAGACAAGACAACCATCCAATTGTTAAAGACTTCCGGATTCAGCCTTTGTCAAAAGTTTGATTTAACAATTTGCACCATCCTATTTTACTTTATCTGCCAGATGGGAACATTAGTATTTATTCATTTACTTCTTATTGATGATTTCTCTTAAACACCCATCTAGAGGAAGCTAGCATGATATAAATGATTCAAAGCACTTATTCCTTAATATCTGATTAAGCAGTGAGGTGAAAAATGGATCTAAGTAATAGGTACCAACTATCCGGCAAATTAGCATAATTTCCAGAGTCCCCCAAGCCCCCCACCCTTTTCATCCATCTTCCACAGCCAATTTTCAGATTTGTTATTATAATCCAGAAAGAAAAAATTTTAAGGAAAAGTCAAAGGTATCAAATTCATTCAAGAGAACCAAATCACTATTCCTCTAGTTGTACACTCTTGAAGAAAGTTCGAAGTGGGATATTCTCTTTTAAACAGGATAAGTTTCAGAGTCAACTACTCAATTAGAAGTGGGTAGCGTTTAACCTAGGACAAATTTCAGAACTATTCAACCAAATATAACAATACTCAGAGGTTAATATTTGAAAAGTATTTAGTAAAAAAGGGCTTATCACCTTGTCCTCGTGTTGATCATATGTGGCAATGCATTCATTTGTTTTTACAGTCCATAGCTTTACCAAACCGTCAGCACCTGAGGTAAATAATCAAGTGAACTAAATATTATTGCAAAGACAAAGAAAGTCCAATAAGGTAAAGCAAGATTCATTACCACACGAAATGAATTGCATGCCACGGGTAAGAAATGATGCTCTTAATACACTTGATGTATGCCCTTCAAATGTTTTTAAGCAAGACCCATCTGCTATTGCCCATATCTTTATGGTTTTATCCCCAGATGCTGTAATGACACATTGATCAACTGGTGAAAACTCTACAGACCAAATTCCTCGTTTATGCCCTTTAAGCACAACAACAGATACTAGATCTGGAAGTCTCCATACACAAGCAGTCCGGTCCTGAAGAAACAAACAAATCATATTTATAAATTAATGAAAAAAAAAAGAGAATTACGAGCAGTGGTTGTATATGATACAGACCTGTGAACCACTACAAACCAAACTATCATTTGGTGCAACAGCCAGCGAATTTATGTCCTTGTCATGAGCAGCTACAACTGCTTTTGCTTTCAAATTAACAAGATGACCCACATAGTCTGAGACACCATCCAAACTCCATACCTTGATAGTACGATCACTGCAAAAGGATGAATATAAGTTATTCTTGAAATATTTTATCCAAGAAAAAATCAGATTGGAAAAGGAAAAGGTTTTAGAAGAATTAGAAAGAGAGGCTAAGAGAGACAGAGATAGAGAGACACAAGTATGCTCTAATTTAATCCCAAAGCAGTGTTATATTCACACACTGTAAAAATTAAAAAAAAAAAAGTAGCATTCACATGAAGCAAATTATAAAGCTTCATGTTTCATGAAAGAAACATTTAGAATGGGGATGAGAAACAGAATAGCCAATGTTTTAAAACTAAACACTAATTTTGATCCCATAAAGCAAAAGTTAATTTCAAAAGAAAGGCTAACAGTCTCATGCATAAATGAATCAGTGATCATTGATTTACACAAGCAAAGGTAATCATAACCATTGTTTCAAATTCAAAAAATAGTTATTATTAAATTAATGCCTACGCGTACAGGCTTTTTTTGATTGGGTAAATGTTTGTTGCATGCATGAAAAGCATCTATTTTTTTTTCTTCTTCTTCTTATTGGCAGATCTAGGTTTCTTTTTCCTCAATATTCCCCTACTCTATTTAGTAGTAATAGGTCAGGTCTTCAATCTTCAAAGTCTTTTGTGCTGGTAACCAAAAGTTGATTGATAATAACGAATAAAATGCATACGTGGATTCAGCATCTTCCTTTGATGTATATATGCTTATTAGTTAGTGAATATCTTATTTTTAGTCAACTCTTTTTTTTTTATAGAAATTTCAGTCAACTCCTTGGATCTATATTCAGTCATTGCATATTGCAACTTTCACAAAGCTAGACAAATGCGAAGCAGCCAGTTGCAACCATGTGTCTGCAACAATGGCATCATTTGAATTATTTGGACCTGTGACTTAAATCTACGATCATAATTTCTAAACAACTGGTTTCTAAGTTCTGGATATTGCCCCTGAGAAGCATTATGCAAAAATACTAAATGAATAACTGGTAAATGCAGTTGATAGGAAAAGTGTTCACCTGCTACCACTAACAAAGAAATTCTTCCACTTCTTTGAAAATGCAACAGCTCCAACACCTCCCATGTGACCTGTGCCAACACCAATACAATTTCTGCTTTCTGAATCCCATAACCTTACCTATATTGAAAACAGAATCAGAGATGGGAACCAATTTCACCAAAACTTTGAGAATAAACAGATAAGAGTTGCAAAAATATACGGTTAGGAAACAGCTCAATCAAAATTAGCCCATTATAGCGCTTTTCTCAAAGCATTATATAAAAAACAAAAATTGCATGTAGGCTGTTTCCATCCGCATTATCAGCAGGAAAAAAGGACTGGAAACTTACAGTGCTGTCCTTACTGCCTGTTACTATAAGTGTCCTTCCAGATTTTAACACACAAGTGTCTAGGCACAATACAATTTCAGAATGACCTGCCAATACATAGGAGCACGACATAGAATCCAGGTCATATACTCGAATCTGCATTGCAAAATTTGAGACACATATTAGGAATCACAACTTGAGAAAGAAATTCAAAAATTTATAGCATGTCTCGTGGATCTATTTGAGTATTCTCCATCTCATTATTGTTAGATACAATTTAAGTTGACTCCTTCCAGATATAGTAAAGAAATCAGCATATAAAATGATTTAGGGAATTAGGTTAAAGAAATCGCTAAACACACTACCTGTTCAAGATTTGTAGCAACCGCAAGAAAATTTTCCTCCTCACCCAAAAACCTCATATCAAGAATCTCCTCATTATACCCAATAAGTCTTTTGTTCAATGCTAACTTGAACTTCTCTTCAGGGTGTTCAACTGGTAAGTAGAATAGCAATTGCTGATCAGCAGTCACACAAAGCAATCCTTGATCTAAAGGAAGGATAGCAGCAGCTGTGAAGCCTCTTTTTGCCTCATCAGGGTCTGATGTGACAGTAACATCCGAAGACTTTTGTTCATAAAGGCAAACTGCACTGTCAAACAGATAAATTATAAGACTTAAGTCATAGAACTCACTTGAGTCTAGAGATCTCAAGTAATGTGAAACAATTGAATAAATAACAAGGCCAACCAATCTCCAATGCTTGTTACTAACATAGATTTCATACAAATTACTTGAAATAATCTTTGTATTACCGTTCCGAATCCCATATCCGTACAATCCCACGTTCACCGACTGTAATGAAATGAAATGCAGATGATTCATTTTTATTTTTCCCACTCTGCTGACTGTGTGATCCCAGAAACGAAGAAAATTGAGTCCGCGAAGGAATTACACACAGCGCTTCCAGCATCTCATAAGCAGGAATCATCTTCTTGCAGACATTGTCATGAAGGTCCCACAAGATCACCACCTAAAATCATTAAAACATCAGTATTAAGCAAACAACTTCCCTATGCCAATAATGGCATCTACTAGTAGCATCCAGTTGCAGGAGTCTAGGCAGAACACCTTAATTCAACATTATGAAACCAGAGCAAGATTCATTTTTTTTATCCACTCAGATCAAAATCGACTCACTTGACTTCTTTTATTTAAAGAGATCTGAGTTCTGTATCAGTGTATCTGTTATACAATTGTTCCACACCATTATTAATTTATTAGGAGAAAGGCACAGGCATGTTGAGCATTTGACAAGTATATTTCACATCTTTGGGATGGCATCAACCAGAATGTTACCTTATCTCTTCCAACACTGAGTAATGTCCATCCATCTTCAGATACTGCCAAAGAGGTCACTGTTGAAAAATGTTTTTCCAATGTTGCTATGCACTTCTTGGCTAGTAGATCCCAAACTCGTATAGTGGTATCATCACTTCCAGAGAAAAGCTATTAAATTAAAAATGCATTGAAAGATAAATAAATTGACTGAGAAAAGGGGTTCAAAACAACGAGCAGTTCAATAAAACACAATCATTTTCTGAAGTTATCAGCAATGTGCAGTGAATGTTGTCAGCACCGCTAAAATTAACTCTTTGTTCCAGGCAATCACCCTGTTTATATCACATTTAAGGGACCTAACAATAGCAATTACTACAGTTCATATATTCACCAAATCAAATTGAACGGGAATTAATACAAGCTGCCCAACCTATTGAGCATCGATTATAATTACAACATATCAAAAGATACCCAAAAGTATCTTACGGATAATCTAAAATGGATCATCAGCAATTTTGTAGAGAAAAACTATAGAAAGATACCAAAATACCTAGGCTTAACCCATTGAGCATCAAATGGCCAGAAGATATATACATGCAAGAATATTAAGTATCTTATTCTCAATTATAATTACCACATTTTCTTGGTTTCTCCACTCTTTTTTCCCTCAAGGAACACATCCCTAAGCATAAGTATTGGTTACTATTATCCAAAACAATATAGCTTAACTCTCTGATTTCTTTCACAAGCCTTCATGGCTGAGCTTTTCAGCAGGTTTACTCCTTTCAGCAAGATCTCATTTCCTCAATGTAATTGTTCATAAATTTGTATTCAGCACTTTCTTCTCTATCAAGATATTGCAGGGAATTTTTATATTATCGCAAGCTGATTCTAGTACATAATCCATTTCAGGATTGTGCATCCAAACAATCCAGTTAGAAGTTCTACTACTTTCTCCTAATAGTATACTTCAAAATCAATATTCATTTTGACAAGCTCATTGAAGGAAAAGCACTTGCAAGATAAAATGTGATGAGTGCAATATAGAATAGTAAGAACCATAATAAGAAAGTAAGAAACCTTTCAGCTTGAAGCTTTGAAACTTACAAGCATTCTGTTTGTATCAGGATGAAACGTGATACTTGTCACAACCCCTTTATGGCCTTTGAAGTAATGAGTGCAGAATCCACCATCAACATCCCAAACAAGGACTTTCCTATCAGCTCCTGCAGTTGCAAGTAATCCTCCAGACCCATGGCAAGCCATTCCCATCACGGGACCATCGTGCCCCTGTTCAATATACATATTTGTTCAAATATCAGCCCTTTATGTCGAAGCGTCTAATTTTACTTATTTTTGTCGTTATTAAAACTTCCACTTCCCCACTCACATATTGCAGGTATTTTATCAATTAACCTATCCAATGTAAAAATCAGAGAATGATCTATTCCTACTTTACCACTTAATTAACCGCAAATTAATTCTTACAATTTTTAGCTCAAAATAAGCAAAATTTTCGCTTCCCAACTTATAATAACAATTTTAAAAATTAAAAAAAAAAAATCCAACTGACAGTTCTTTGTTTCTTCCCAACATATATTTAACCAAAGCTCTAGCAGTTTCATTGACAAGACCAACTTCAATTTCCACTAAAGCTTACCTTCCATGAGCGCACACATTTCATAGTGGTCAAATCCCATACTCTAATTTGCCTGCTGTGGCCAGCAGAAAACAGCAATTTATCATCAGGACTAAGTGCCAGGGCCGTGACAGCCTCCGTGTCACCTTCGATACTGCCCCTTATTGAAGCATTGGCCGAATCCACGATCTTAATGGCTTCACCACAAGCGCAGGCAATGAAGAAGCCATCAGATGCCACCGCCAACGGTCCTCCGGTGTAGAATTGCCGCAACGACGGCACGCTCCGGTAACTCTTCTTGATTTGCATCGACGCCATTAAGACTATTCTATTTTAGATACAGAATTGAGTATGGGGATTTGTAGATAGTGATAATAGTTAATGGAATTGAAAGAGAGAAATGGAAGGGAGCTAGGGTTTTTGATGGACTGATAAATTGATTTTAGGGTTTAAGCTTGGTAGGAATTGTGTACGGATGATTGTATTTGAGATTATTAGAGCTTCATCCATTGTTTAAGATTAATCCCACATGTAAGATCGACGGTCATGATATGATTAATAATTTGAGACGAGTGAAGGAAGTAGGAAGAAAGGACAAGGCATACAGAACGCCTTTCGGATATCGAAACCACGAGTCGTTTGGTTGGGGTGGAAGAGAAAAACTTGAACGACAAGCGTGTTAATGCGACTGAGGCGGCTAAATTTGAATGACCCAGGGCACCCTATCCTTTTAAAATACACCATCCGAGTCCGAATTCGATAATAAATTAAGAATTCAAACTCGTTTAGAATTTTATTTTTTAATATGAACATGTCTTGAGCCGGATCAATTATAATTATCTGATTATCATTAAAAATATTTTTTACTTTCACTTTTTAAAAATAAAAACTAAAGTAAAAATTAGAAATTTATCATCCTAACTTAATAAAAGATATAATACAAATTTTAAATATAATTATAACGTTAATTATAATGAAAAAATGAGTGTATATATATAATTTTTCTTTTAAAAAGTAATTATTTTAAATAGTTTTGAATATTTATTGAACAAGAAATAGATAATGGGTAACAAGTTCTTGAATTTAAATATAATCGAATACCGTTATAAATAGTAAAAGGCCACTCAAATTTGTCCCAAATTTATTTATTTATTGTGTAAATTCATTAAAATCAAATTGAATTGGATTAGGTATCTGCTGATCGGATAAATTTGCCATCCCTATGCTTATCTAATTGGCATCGATGATGCTCGCCCTTCTTTTTGGTAAATAAAAAAAGTCAAATCACACCATTTTTATAATAAATAAATATCTTTTTTTTCTCCGGAGTTATTGGAATTATTCATAATAAGATATTGACTATTACTGAAAAGATTTTAATTGTCACAAGCCCTATTGAAACTTCAATTTTCACTTATAAAGGATGTATATCGATGTTGAAGATTTATTTTAGAATAATACATAAATTTGACAATGAACTTAACTGATTTTCTTTATCACCTTTTAATTTTGAGAGGTTCAATAATCACGTTATATTTTTACATTTTTCTTGTGCGAACATATGAAAATAACAAATTTAGTAAAGGATTTCATTATAATTAATATTTTTTTGCATTTAATAAATATTAATTTTTTTTATTAACTAGTTTTCACTATATAAAAAAACTAATAAAATTATAATAGAATCATAGTTAATAAAAATTGATTAAATAATATAACTATATTAATAAATATAATTAAAATATTTATTTCAATTCACTAGAATTTATATCATTAAAATTGAATATTCTTATACCTCATTTTTCAAAGGGAAGAATTAATAACTAACTAGATATATAAATTGAATTACAATAATTTACTTATAATAATTAATCGTGCTAATTAATATTTCAATTCATTACTTAATAATTAAAAAAAAATTTGCCTTTCATCATTTAATCAAAATTACATAAATAAGATATTTAAATCAAAGCAACACAAATATAAATAATAATAATATTTTAAAAATTACATATAATTTAATAAAAAAATTATATAATTCGCGCATTGCAGGTACTGACTAGTTCCAAATAAATGAAGTAATATTTCCATTTCATATAAAATTTTTATTTATAGAAAATAAGTAATAATGGAGAATATATTTCGACACAAGAGATACTTTATTAAGTACGGAATCGAAGCTAAAGTTGAATTTATTATTTATGAGATAATCCCATCAATTAAATAAACAATAAACATGCAAGAATATATTATCACATTCTTATTCGTTAAAGAAGAAACGAAATCAAGAATATTTTGACTCAATGGACTATGTTTTTAGAAGGTAAATAGAATAGAATGGCACAAAGCAAAGAGCAACGTTTCGTTTGACCATTTCTAGCCGTTCATTTATATTGCACGTGCAGCTTTTATTCGTGGGTTTCTAACGAGTGCGCGTAGTTTTTGTCCCCATCCCAACCGTTACAGAATCCAACGCAACGCGGGTTCCTTCTTATCTCCCCCCGCTTTATTCCTCAAATCGATATGCTGCGTTTGGGGAAGGAGAAAGTAAAAGCACGGTGTAAAAAAATAATATTATTTATTTTATTTCTTTATTTTGCATTTTATCTCAATTGGTATAAAATAAGATTGTAAAATAATTTTATTTTTAATATCATGTATAGATAGTAACTCGCCACGCACCATTCCATCTTAAAAGAAAACTATAAAATACCAAATGAGTTTATTTTACGTTTTTTAAAATTTTATTCATTAAATTAATGATTTTAATAATTGTTTAATGTTATTAGCGTCTAGTTTTTTATGATTAAAAAATAATAAAAATTTCATATTATATGACTAAATTTATATAAAATATTATTTTGATCTTTAAAAATTAGTTTGAAATATATTACTGAATATTATAAAAAAATATTATTTAATATAATAAATTAATATCCATTAGTCTAAAAAAATATTTTTTATTTTTAAACATATTAAAAAAATAATAATTATTATAATTAAACGACAATCTTATTTATATAGCTTTTTTATTATATTCATTTTAAAACAATATAAAAAATATTTATTTTAAAATAATAATTAAGAATTAATCAGAATTATTATAAATTAAATAAAATTTATTAAAAATATAATAGACAATTAAAATATTAATTATACTATAAAAATAAAAAAATAAACTAAATTTAAAAAAAAAAAAGTCATATTTAAAGACAAACGAAAAAGAAAAGATGGACATTATTTTAACAGGGGGAGTATTAACAAATATAATAAATAATAAATCCTAACGCATTTTCATTATTTATTTTACATCCACTCATGTTTTACATTTATCCAAACAAGGTATTAAAATAATGAAATCTCAAATCCTGATGTCATACTTCCCAAATTAACCCACGCGGTACACGCCCTCTCTGTCTCTCTCCACCGTCAACGACAACAAAAACCTAATTCCTTATTACGCATTCTGTTTCTGTTTCTCTTTCAGTTTCGGTTTCGGTTTCGGTTTCTCTCATTTTCTTCTGTTACAGCTACAAGAAAGCCTCTCGTTACTTTCTGTAGGAAGCTTCTTGTTTTGATTTTTAATCGAATTTTGAATAATTTTCTTTTAGATTTTCTTAGCTGCCGAGCGGCAACCATGCTGTCCCAGATGAAACGACACCGAATAGGCTATGCTTTGGCCCCTAAGAAAGTGCAAAGCTTTATCCAGCCTTCCCTCATTAGCCATGCGAATAACCATAACATCGATCTGATCCCTATTGATCCTTCTCAATCCCTAGTTGAACAAGGGCCATTCGATTGTATCATCCACAAATTGTATGGTCCAGATTGGAAGTTGCAATTAGAGCGATTCTCCTTGGAAAACCCTAATGTACCGATTATTGATTCTCCTGATTCAATCGAGAGGCTACATAATCGGATTTCTATGCTTGAAGTAGTGAATAGGTTAAACATCCCTAAAAGAAGTCAAGTTTTGGAGGTGCCTAAACAGGTTGTTGTTTCGGATTCAGAGAATTTGAAGGGGAATGGTTTAATTGGGGATTTAGGGTTTCCTTTGGTGGCAAAACCGTTAGTGGCTGACGGAAGTGCAAAATCGCACAAAATGTATCAAATTTTTGATACTGAGGGGCTAAAGAGGCTAGATGCACCCATTATCTTGCAGAATTTTGTAAACCATGGTGGGGTTATTTTCAAAGTCTACGTGGCTGGTGACCATGTGCAATGTGTAAAGAGAAAGTCTTTGCAGGATATATCACAGGAGAAATTGGCCACTTTGAAGGGTGCTTTATCATTTTCCCAAATATCGAATTTGACTGCCAGAGGGAAGAATTCTGGCAATAGTGATGTAGTTGATCTTGACAAAGTGGAAATGCCTCCAACAGGATTTGTGGAAGAGATAGCCAAGGCAATGAGGGAGGAAACAGGGCTTAATTTGTTCAATTTTGATGTTATTAGGGATGCTAAAGATGGGAATAGATATCTTGTCATTGATATAAACTATTTTCCAGGCTATGCAAAGATGCCAAACTATGAGTCCATTTTGACAGATTTTTTCTTGGATCTCGTGGGCAACAAGAACAGTAATGAAGTGCTTGCTGGAAACATTCAGGAGACACAGCGAGCAAGTAATATTGGTGTTCAGTAAGGAAACAATGATTGAGTTTGTTCAGCTAATTGGGTTCGGAAGTTTGGATGTCGCCTTGGTTGAAACGATTCTGTCATCTGCTGCCTTTGGAAAGCCTGCTTGGCATTTCGTGCTTATTTTGTATAACCTGCCTATCTGCCAAACATAGGTACTTTTTAAATGCTTGCAGTTTCAGGAAGGTCAAAGTTTGAGGGGCAAAATCTGTTGCCATAGTTTTTTCTAACCTACTGGTTGTGTGCGGAAATGTTGGAACATTTATGCAAATTACCATTTCTTCCATATTTTCCATTTTCCTTACTTGAGTTGTCATCTATTGACTTTTCCTTTGAATATCAATCTTCACTGATGCTGCTTGTTTGTTTTCTTATTCTTTAATCTCCTTGAAATCAATTATGTAGAAATGACCTTCTAAACATTTTGTAGTTAAATGCTAGTCAGCTGATTAGTTTTCCAGAAATCATTTTCATATGATGATCAATTGTCCGAATCATTTGGTGGTTGAGATTCTATTTTATGTAATGGATGCTTCCTGGTTTTCCTGACTTGTAACATTATTTAAATTTGTGTCTCTTTTGGGCACTTGTATTTGAAATAAAATTCAGAATCTGCAATTCACGATTCATGGGGCTCTCACCTTCTTATTTATCTTTTGGAAGATGTGCTTTTTGATAAAGGCCATCTATGGCGTATGCGTATATGTTGTTATATTGAACTGCGAGCTACACGTGGCATCATATTAAATATGTCACTACTATTGTGGAGTAGAACAATGACATACATCATATTCTTCATATACTATTTGCTTGCATTGTTTCTCACTTTCAACTAGTGGCACTTGTGTATTATATGCTATCAATTCGCGATTCATGGGGCCCTTCACCTTCTTTTGGAATATCTATCTATCTATCTATCTATCTATATGTCGTTATGTTAGTTGTGTGTATCTATATGTCGTTATGTTAGTTGTGTGTTACACATGGCATCATATTAAAAATGTTACTACAATTGAGGAGTAGAACAATGACATAAATCATTCTTCATATGCTACTTTCTTGAATTGTTTATCACTTTCAACTCTTGGCACTTGTTTATTATATGTGCTCTTGTCGCTTAGTACATTACAGAACATTTGGTAAGTTCATAGGCAACTGAGTAGGTTTATGTAATGTGATATTTATGTATACTCAAGAAGTGCCATGGAATTAGTTTTCTAGAAAATCATTTTCATGTGATAATCTATTGTCCTAATCTTTTGGTGTAAGGGGGCTGCAACATCCAACTCAAATTAAAAACAAAATATATATTGGCTTAAGTTGGGAAAAAATTTGGAAATACTTATTATTCAGGAAATTAGTTTTTTACCCAATTGACCCTATTGAAAACTGTTAGAAACTCTATTGAATGGGGGTGATTTTGGGATTTTGTCTGAAGTTTCATTAGGTAAAACATTTAATTCGAAAACGTTATAATCTTATCTAATGATTAAGATATACAAATATGAAAATATTTGAACAATTTATAAATCTTGTTGTCATTCCTTTAAATAGTGTACATCTAATTTTCAAGATTATTGATAGTTTAAAAACTATTTTATGGCATCTAATTATAATTCATTAAAGTTCTCCTGACTTTGTTTACGACTAAAAGTGTATGATATTAATATTAACAGTATTAGTGATTTACTGCTACTATTATTATTTATTTAATTTTGATTTTTTAAAGAAGATATATATGTTTAAAAACTGCTAGTAGTAAATTATTTGTGATAAATTATTGAACTAATGGCCGCACTAGAAAACAATTCTAGCTCTGCCATTGATTTGGCGGTTGAGATTCTAATTTATGAAATCGACGCTTCATGGTTTTTCTTACTTGCTACATTTCTGAATTTTGAATTATTATTTAATTTTGTGTCTCTATTTGGCACTTGTTATTTGAAATAAAAATTCAGAATCTGAAATTTGCAACTCATGGAGCCATCATGTTTAATATTTCTCTTTCGGACAATGTGCTTTTTGATAAAGGCCATCTACTTTGTATCTGTATATGTCATTATGTTGAATTGCGTGCTACACATGGCATAATATTAAATATGTTACTAGAATTGTGGAGTAGAAAAAAGACATAAATCCATTCTTCATCTACTACTTGTTTGCATTATTTATCACTTTCAACTCGTGGCACTTTTGTATTATATGCACTGGATTTGCAATTTATGGGGCCTCACCTTCTACTTTTCTCGTTTGGAAGATTCACGTTTTGATAAAGAGGCCATCTACCATATCTGTATATGTCATTGTGTTGAATTGCGTGGTACACAGAGCATTATGTTAAATATGTCACCACAATTGTGGAGTAGAGCAATGACATAAATCATATTATTCATATAATACTTGCTTGCATTATTTATCACTTCCAACTCCTGGCACTTTTGTATTATATGCTCTCTTGTCAATATATACATTATAGAATATTTTGTAAATTCATAGGGGATTGAGAAGGTTTATGCAATTTGGTATTTCTATATACCCAAGAGGTTCCATGGGATTAGTTTTCCAGAAAATCATTTTCATCTGATAATCAATTGTCCTAAACATTTGGTGGTTGAGATTCTAATTCATGTATGTAATATATGCTTCCCGATTTTGCTTGTAACATTTTGAATTTGGAATAATTATTTAATTATCTCTCTTTTGGCACTGGTTATTCAAAATAAAAATTCAGATTCTGTATTTTGCGAGACATGGGGTCCTCACCTTCTATGTTCCTCTTTTCGAAGATGTACTTTAGGTAAAAGGTCATCTACTGTTTATCTGTATATGTCAGTTATGTTGAATGGCGTGCTACACGTGGCATCATACTGAATATGTTACTATGATTGTGGAGTAGGACAATGACATATGTCATATACTAAATATACTGGTGACATTTATCATGTCCAACTGCTGCCACTCGTGTATCATATGCACTTGTCGATGAATATGCTATAGAACATTTGATAAGTTTGCAATTTAGTAGGTCCATGTAAAGCATTATTTATATATACTTAAGAAAGTCCCATGGGATTCAATATTTAGCTTGCTTCTCATCGATTATGTGTGTTGTTGAATGATTCATTTGCATGTATTCGTGTCTATGTTGTTTCTGTAAATAGTTGTAGAATTAATGGTTTTTGTCTACTGCATATGAGTTTTCCATTGGTCGAGATCTGGATTCTGTTAAACTCTTTGGATGTGTTTTGAAAATAACTGTTTTCGCTGTGTATATGCTATGAATCTAGAAAAAAGTGGGTGCAGTATTTGAAGTGTTGGCTAGATTTCATGCTTATATCGTATGGGCATGGTATGAATGAATAGTTTTGTCCGCTATATTGGAAGAAAACTTTTGTTTTCATTAGTCTGGAGTCAGTTGGACTCTTTGTACTGTTTCAAACAAGTATGTAATTTGTGTTTTGGTCAATATAGAACAAGGCTGTCTATCAGTAATTATTGCTCCTACTGTGTGATATTAGTTTGGTTGCCAATGGTTGGACATATTCATGAATTGATCTTTCTATTTGTTGGACAAACCTGAAATTTTGACATGTGGCTGACTGATCTCTCCTCGCTCCCCTCTTCCAACAAAAAGATAAAATATATATGTTGTATGATATTTGGTACCAACTGATGATGTATTGGAATAGTGAAAATGGGTCCGGTGGAGGAAAGTGAAGTAGCGCATTCGCCTTACATTGCTTTATTTGTTTGGGATGGTTCTGTGATGCTTTATATTTTCTTTTTTTTCTTTTTGCCATCATGTTGGTCAGTTTTTTTAAGGCTGGCTAGTTAGGATAAACAAGGAGCGTTTTTTTTTTTCTCTCCTGGTTTTTATGTTTTCATATATATAAAAACTTTTTGACTTTCTTCTGAAAACATAATTGAAAGGTTTCATATCCAATAGCTCACTCCATTGCATTGTGCACCACAGAAGAAGCACATTACATAAGTGACTCTTGTGATTTTATTGTTAAGTCATCTGAATTTTGTCGACTGGTGTGCAAAATGAGAAATTCTACTGGAATTTGGTAAGAAAGGTTTCTAAAATTTTAGGTCTCACACAGATGACAACTCCTTTTGATCTACTTGTTTGAGATCAATCTACTGAATACCAACAATTTGTTTTTCAATATGTACAGAAATGCTATAAAATTTGGAATTTTATACTGGATTGTTTGGGATACAAAAGCAATTGTCGTATAGAATGGCACTTTCAGGAAAGTAGTTATGGTGAAATATAAAGAAGAAATGTAACATAAGCTGGAAAAGTTTGCATCTTTTTCATAACAAACAATTGTGAAGTGCATCCTTAGGTTGGAATAAACGGGTAATTGACAAGTTTGGTAGGTAGGTTAGTTGTTTTTTAAAGGTCAACACAAAACCTAATAATATCTCATATTGATTCTTTTTCTTCACAAAGGTTAGCTTGCAACTTGGTCTATGAATATGTTTATTTTTCTTAGTTACTTCCTTTCATTTTTACATGGGAAGTTTATTTTTGTTATTTTTTTTTAAATTGAAATATTATTATGAGTTACATGGTATATGAAAAGTCAAACTGGATACGTTTCACTCTGTATGCCCTTAAAATCAACTTGATGATTCCTCTTTAGTCAAAATTATCGATAAGAATTGTTTAAAAAAAAAAAAAAAAAAAAAAACAAAATCAATTGTTCATATTTTCCACACGAGTATAATTTCCTCTTTGCCTCTTATCCGAGTGTAAACTTAAGGACTTGAAACTAGTAATTAAGCTTGCTTATAACAAGATTTTCAAAGGTATTAGCTCATTTTGGTGCCACTTTAATTGTAGAACAGCACATCATTGGATGATATTATGTATATATATATATATATAAAGGAAAATCTCGAGTTTCTTTTTATTTGAATTGCTTGTATCTAAAGGAAATGTTCTTACCTAATTAGTAACAAATAGTCTTGACTTTTTTCTTTTTTTAAAAAAAAATATCAAAATGGCAAAATACAAGTACTAAACTATCTCTTAGTTAATTAACGAAGTATTTTTTTTTTTCTTTTTAATGGAAAATCACTCTCCAAAGTCAACATCAGAGAAAGACATGATCCAAACATAGTAGAAAAAGACTCTGAGCCTGGGTACTATATATCTGTCTTGGCTTCCAAACCATCCACATTCAGAAATATCAATGTTTCACATGTGAATTTAAGCCTTATTTTTTAAAGTCAAACCATCTTCTAACTTAACAACATTTTATGTGTCCTTTTCATTTTTCAATTTCGTGTTCCAAACTCTCTTCAACTAATATCTTTTTCATTCGCATTTGCACTTTTATATCGATAGAATGGTTGAAATTAGAGTGATTAAGGTGTAATTATTATAAATAATTTAAGTGTTTTAATTGTTGTCGCCTGACCATTAACACAAAATTGATAAACATTGAATAAATTAATATAACAAATATTAAATTGCATGTATACAAAAAAAAAAAAAATTAAATAAAGTTTACATGAACAATATATTGTTTTTTGGTGTACTCAATTTACATAAATATGGCACCAATACCTTGTATGCTTGTTTGTGGACCATTATTATTATTTTTTCTATAAAATCTATTTAATTTAATCCACACTAAAATAGAAATAAAACCTTATAATGACTCAGATACTGTACTCAAACTATGAATTTTACTCTGACATTGGCCATAGCTGAGAAGATGCTTGGCTGCAAAACAAATACGTTAATTAATTAGTTCTTGCTCAGTCAATAATTGAATAAAAAAATATAATCAGTAAATTAATTATACTTACTCCATTATATCTCTCCAGTAATTCTCACTTGCCTCGTCATCCATAAGATCTCCCCAAGCTTCAAAGGTGGTAGAAGTAGAAGAAGGATTGGAAATATCATTTGGGTTTTGGTTGAATGTTGTTGGATTACAGGTATCAGGTGAGGTTACAGAAATCAATGGAGGAAGTTCAATTTCTGGGTTTGACATTTGAATAATACCACATGAAGACCCCAATTGGCCATTATTATTATTAATATCACTGCCTATTTTCGAGTGATCATTACGTAACGGTAGTTGATGATGATGATGATCATAATCTTGAGTTTCCAATATACTTGGAATACTCGGTAAAAAAGTGGGTTGTCCATTGCTAGCTAGGAGTCCCTCTAACTGAGAGCTCGTTCTTAGATACTGATAAATATTGTTGCTATTATTTATATTTGCTGTTACAGATTCCATGTTGGGAAGTGGGCTCGTGTTTAGCGCTTGAAGCCAGTTCAAGAGGTGGAGTTTGGCTAATGGTGCAGGATCTGCCCATGGAGAATTATTGATCATGAGATTACTCAAGTTCGCAGCAGCTAGCAACTGTGGAAGATTTGAAAGGAGGTTTAGATGATCAGTTCTTGGCCTGTGGGTAACTGGGTCTATTCCCATTTGGAGAAGCTTTTTCTTTAGATGGGTATTCCAAAAGTTCTTTATTTCATTATCTGTTCTTCCTGGCAAATTTTGTGCTATTGCTGACCACCTGCAATAAGAGGAGAAAAAAACAAAAAAGAACATTAGCATAAGAAAAATTGGGAGCTAGCAGAATAACAGCACTCAATTATTCTATCTCATAATATAGAAAGTTGGAAATTTTTGCAAAAACAATGGATTAATAGAATGTCTATCTCATAATATAAAAAGTTAGAGATTTTCAAATTCTAATATCCTTCATATGAATTTGGTAAAATGAAATAGTGATGTAAAGCTGTAGCTAATATATAGAAATTTTATACTAGTACAGAGACATAATAAAAAAAAAAAAAAAAAAAAATATCAGAAGTTGAAACCTTGATGGCTCTCTCTTTTCTTTTTTAGAAAAAAAAAAAAAATTTAAAAGTGGAAGGAGAAGGCAGAAGAATAAGTTATATTATATACTTGTTTCCAAGAACAGCATGGAGGTTGATGATAATTTGCTCTTCTTCTTCGGAGAACTTTCCTCTTTTAATATCAGGTCTAAGATAATTAGTCCACCTAAGCCTGCAACTCTTTCCACACCTATTTAACCCAGCAAGCTTCGGAAGAGCTCTCCAACTTCCATGGCCATTTTCTTGAATATATTCAATAAGCTTCTTATCTTCTTCTGGTGTCCAGGGTCCTTTCTTTAAGCCATTCTCATCCTCAGATGGTGATTTCCCCATCATTGATCGGTCACTGCAGAAAAAAATGAGTTGAAGGACATGAATATAAAGCTTTCTTTCTTGATCAGAAATTGAAGAAAGAACATAAGAAGTCAGTCCAAACCTTAATCAGAACAGAAGAACTGGAGTTATTAAGATGGTACTGAGGGGAAGAAAGGCAGGTTTATTGTCAGTTTCTCTCGAAGAAAAACAGGGAGAAGCATTAGCTATATATAGCGAGTGAGTTTGTTTCTGGAAATATATAAACAGTATAAGATAAAAGAGATTCATTTCTTGATGATTGGATGTCACCTTTTCTGTATTTTTGAATTTCCAAATATAACCCCATTGCAAAAAAGCCACTTTCTATATGAGCATCGGTGAATTTAGACTTCTAATACTATTTTTAATAATAATATTAACTTATGGCTTTATGATAAGACGTGAAAAATTCAAATTTCACTCAAAATGTTATTTTTCTAAGAAAATTGAAATGATTAATTAAGCTTATTATCATACTACAAAATTTGAAATAATATAATTAATAACTGATTGAGTACTGTGTTTAATTAATTAACACAAAGTCAATTGATCGCTCAAAAGTTTTGCAATGCATTTACTAAAATTTGAATAAATAAAAATACATGTTAATATTAAGTACAACTTAAATAAATTAATAATTAATATTTTTTTACTAAAATAAAAATAAAAATAATTAATATTTTTTTCCTCATCACTAAGGTTTTTTTTTTTTATATATATATATATCATTCCGTTCTAATTTTAAATAAACCAATCTCAATTGAATGTTTATATTATCTTTTATATTTCCTCAAAAAGAAGAAAAAAATCTTTTATAAGAATTATTAGTGCATTCATCGAGAAATGCAAAATTATTATCAGAACGACTAATACCTGAGGAAAAATTACTATCATAAAACAATTTATATTTGTAATGAAAGGGAATATAAAATAAAAATAAATTAAAAAGTATATCTTAAGAAAAGATACAGTGTTGAATGTATAAAATAGAATTATAAGAGTATACGCAAGATATTTGTTCACTTTAGGCAATTCATTTCAACCCGAGCCTCTTTAAGATATCTTCATGGTTTTATTTTTGAACCTTCGATGTTGAACTTTTTTTTTTCAATTCGAAACGCATTACACTCATATACATCACTCGTCAACTACTTAATTATCTGATGTGAAATTTATTTAAACGTATACTTACCCGATAATATATATATAACAAATAATGCATGCATATACATATAAAATTATATTTGTATAAAAAATGTATAACTATTACTAAACTTGGAAAATATTAAACCTAAGGTTTCAAAATTTTATGATGGATGAGATTAGATAATACCTAAAAAAGAGTGACTTCGGTTCTATACGTGCTTCATGAAGTGGGGTATTTTGGGGCAACCAACCAAAATATTCAACCTAAAATATAATATCTACGTATGCTTTGTGTGTTGAAGAAGGCAAAGAAGGGCTAGGGTTGCCACCTTCGTGCACTTTAAGCTAATACATTGACACATCAGCAATGAAGTTACACCAATATTAAGGTTAGGTTTTACACGTGGCATATAATAATAGGGTCAAATATCTAATTTTCTTGAATCAAATAGAGAAGAAACCTTCCTTAATAACCACTATTAAATTTTAATTTCAAAGTTTATGCTAATCATATAGCACCACACGCAAAACTATTCAGTCTTAGTATGGACCCCACTGGACTCTAGTACACTTTTTTTTATATATATCTAAAATTTTAATAATATATAATAGATAATATTAGGACCAATTTTTACATTAGTCAAAGATTTAATATTTATTATTAAATTCAAAAACTAGCTATTTTGATTTTATTTTTACAAAGTTCATTAATTTAGAATTAGGGGAAAAATATTATTTATCTGAGAAAATAATATAAAGAATTCTAAATATGTAGAGTAGTGCAGTTACTAAGCACACCTGAAATTAACGGTCGAGCTGCTGAGTTATTGAAATTTTAATTTTTTTTTATAATATTCATCTATTTTATCATTTTTTATTATAAATTTTTATTAACTTCCGGTAACGCACGCAAATTAAAAATATTTTCGAGAATTAAGGTAAAAATAATAAAATAATTTAATTTTTCAGTTTAAAGTTTAAACATTTGAAGCATTCTGTCAGTTTAAAATAAGATACTGAGTGTTTAATATTTGTGGAAGAAGAAAATTTCTGGTAAAGGTGATCTGAGACGAGGCTCTAAGCTTGGCTAAATGTTCTAGAAAAAGAAAGAAAAGTTGAATAAGTGTGCAGTAATGATTGTGTTAACTGTTTTGGTGACGGCTTGATAGAGCAAAAGGAAAAAATTTCATCAGTTCCATTTAAGAAAAGAAAGCTCGTTGTATTAAATTCATTGGCTATAGCTTGACCAAACCAAAACAACCCTTTTCATGTTCTCAAAGTCGGATCACATAAGGTTAATGTTACAGATTAATAATTTTTTTTTTTCTTTCTTTCTTCCAAAAAAATTTTCCTTCCAAAACAAACAAAGGAGAAAAGAACATAGACCATCTAAAATGCCGCCAAGAAAAAAAAAAAAAAAAAAAATTGACTTTGATCTTCTTCAAATTGTAACATCATCCTTTGCTGATTGTTGTTTTTCTCTGGTCATATCGATTTATAACAATATAAAAGGTTGCCATTGCACAGTTCATCTTCCCTTTACCAAACAAACCTTTTAATATTTTAGCATCTCTTTCCTTTCCCTTTTTGTTCTTTCACTGTATTTTACTTTGCTTGCAACATTTTGTTATCAACCAAACATACACATGACCTGCTCACAAAGGGGAAACAAACAAACAAACAAACAAACAAACAATTTTATATAGTTATACACAGAGAGAAAGAGAGATAAGGGTATAAATGACATTGTCTGTAATAATATTATTCAATTGGAAGTATCATTGTTAATAAGTTGCATTAAGCATCATCTATGATCTAATATCTGCATGTTGAATGTACTTTTTCTGTTTGAAATATTAGTTATGGAGGCTGAATTAATATGTGTTTTTCATATATTAAAGCCAAGAGCAGTTCTGTATATATGGCATCACCACATGCATGCATGTATTCATCTATAAGTTCAATTTTAATTATTCAATTGCATTTTTCAGACATCAGTAAATTTCTTGAAATTATAAAAACATTTTTCTAAAAAGTCCATTCCATCTATTTAAAATTTTTAAATTTTAAATTTATTACACTCAATTCTTATATATTAAGTGCAAGTTGCAAATGAGTTATTACAAAACATCGTCAACCAAAATCTCTTTTAGGTCATCTTCGTATCATTGCCTTCAACTTACGTGTAGAGATTTTCAATTACTTCTTTATATATCTCTTTTCTTATAATATTGCCGACTCTATCCTATTACAAAACTGGTGTTTTTCTTCTCTTTCTAATATATAAATATTTTAGATGTGCAGAAAAATTAAACTCGTATTTTCGAAATTTCAGATTCATATCTATTTTAACCGTCCATAAAATTAAAAATGGCACGTTCTTAGATATTCGATCGCCCTTTGAATCAATTGAAGCACTAAAAATACAATCACATTCAATAAACATAACACCAGACTTGTTTAATTTTTTTATGTGTAAGATAATATACGAAAAGGTCTCTGTTAATTGGATTACAGCAACAAATGACATCATTGGCCTCACTAGTCAATATGGGGGTTAAAAGGGTAGTAGAACTTTGCCGGAGGTTTCCTCCAAACCTTACCTCATTTATCTACATTCACAAGTCACTTAATTTCTCATTATTAATAATAATAAATAAATAAATTCAATTATTTTATTTATAAATAGTCGATTTGTGATCGTATCCACGAGTTTCAGGTCATAAATAAAATAACTTTACTGCTATATTAAAACTATTATCGAGGTAAATTTCGCATAATAAACTAAAATAAGCATATGATATTATTTATCAGAAAATGAAAAATTATAAATAAATAAGTTCAGCTCAAAAATTGTATAAATCTTAAAGTTTTCTTGTTCAACTTAGTTTCCTTGGAGACAATTCTTGTCGTACTTCCGTTGTCTGTATTTCTCTTCCTCAAGGTATTTGCTTGAAAATGGACAACATTAACTAAATTTGTACCTGTTCCATTAATTAAAAATTGGGTTTGGCCAGAAGCTTCCTAATTATTTACTCTTTTTTTACCTGTTCAAGATAGTAGGTTAAAACGAGATAAGATTGCCAAAATAGTCAGTATACTACTATTTTTTTTTTCACTATTTTGACTGTATTATTCTAAAAGAAAAATACATGACTGTGCTCTTTGTAACTGAAAGAATTCAACGTTTCATGGGTCATTGGTCAAAATATAATTTTATAAATTTACGAGAGTGTGAAGTTCATGAACTAATTGATTCTTGAAAGATTTTATTTGTAATTATATTTTGTAGACCGTCAGTGAGGCTGCTAATTCTTTTGACGTCAAATACAGTATTTAAATTTATAAATGAATTTTATGAAATTTATTTATTTCAAATAAGGGTTAGTATCATTTTAAATAATTTCACTTTAGGCGAAGTACTTGGTATTACGAGCATTGGGAAAATTTTATTTAATAATTTATATTAAGGGATACTATATAAAGTATCGTACTCATTGAGTATAATATCAATAGTCGAAAATGTGTAAATTGATGCAAATTGATATTTAATAGTTGAGATTTTATAAAATTAAAATTAAAAATTAGAAGTACCATTAGACTTTTGTTGTAAATTTCATGTGTCGGTTTATGTATTAAGCCAATATAAGTAAATAATGGTTTAAATATTACTACAAGAGCAACTCTTACATTTCTGTTTTCTCCGAAATAAATATTGATGGGCCTGGGCTTATCACAATTCAGTCCCACACGCACTTGGGCTTACTATGTTTGATCTATTTGAGAGATGGGCCCAAATAATTCGAGTTGAAATTGTTAGGAGGCGCATGACGTTTTCATTTGCCGCGCTTGCGGTCTCCGACGACGGCAGGGCTCGCCGGACGCAGGTGCCTCCAAAAGGCTCTTTTGGCAAATCAGCGTTTTTTGTGGTAAAAGATGCTAGAGAACGATCCCATCCCTTGGATTTTAGGCGCCGGCCATAGAAATTATCACTGATTACATCAACAGTACAAAAAACAAATGGCTGTCCTTTTTGGCTTATTAGCCTCCATTTATATCTATATCCTTATCTCTCAGGACTTGAGAAATCAATTATTAATATTATATTATCATGAGAGGCCAACAAACAGTAGAGACTCCGGTGGGCGCTCCGGCCAGTGAGGTATGGGAAGCTTATCGTGGTATTGAGCTTGGAAGACTCGTCGATCAACTACTCGGCGACGTTGTTGGCAAAGTTGAAGTAGTAGAAGGTGATGGAGGTGTTGGCACCATTGTCAAGCTCACATTTCCTCCTGGTAAATCTTTCTGCTATTTTCTGATTGACCAAGATTCAAGTGTATGCTTTCCATTTGATGATAAAATTTCTTGAAAAGAACCAAAATTTAATTAATTTGATCAGGATGTGTTTATTAATTTGATGATCCTGTTAGGAACACCTGGAATTGGTTATCTGAAGGAAATATTTAGGAAGATCGATGATGAAAACCGAGTGAAGGAAACAGAAGTAATCGAAGGAGGTTTTAAAGATCTGGGTTTTGATGTTTATCGTATTCGGTTGGAGATTATGGAGAAGGATAGAGAATCAAGTGTTATCAGATCCACAGTTGAGTATGAGATAGATGACACTAAACCTGAACTCGCTTCTTTTGTCACCACCAAGCCACTGGAGGTTATGGCAGAAACAATTGGGAATTATATTGTTCAGAAGAAATCCACTTCGTAGAGTGAATCTATATCTTGTGATTCTTCTATTTTTCTTTATTTCTCATATAGAACTTCTCCATGCTTTTCTTCGTTAATTTAATAATTAAGAATAATTTTATCAATTAAGCTAAATATATTTGCCTCCATTTTCATTCAATTTTCTTCAGAACACAAAATTTCAGTGATTAAATATCCTGGAATTCCTCCAAGAACGTTAGCAGAGTTGTAAATTAAGTGATACTGGTTCTAAAAATAAAATTCTCCATCACAAATACCATATAAACAATATTTCCTAGAAAATTTTTCATTTCTCAAGAAAAAAAATCAAATGAAATTAAACTACCTTTATTTATTATATAATTACAAATTGATTGCGGCAATTTTATTGATCCCACGACGTGAGTGAGTTGATCGATGCCTCCGAGATCATATGAAAAAAGTCATGAACAAAAAGTTTAATCCTAACTAATAAAATATTAAAGTCTTAACCAAAATGGAAATGAAAAAAATAATTTTTCAATAAAAGGCATATTTGGGGTGAACAAACTTGGAAAAAAGCTCCGATTTTTAATATGTCTTCCATAATTTAGAAGTGCAATATATTGGCAGCGGAGAATGCTAAATGGAGAAGAGATAAACATAGAAGTAGAAAGTTATTAAAGAAGATCTATTTCTTGACATTATTTGAGAATTTAGCTGCGAATAGAGCAGCATGAAAATAAAGAATTCGTATTGTCGAGCTCAATTAATTACGGGTTAGGGTCTGCTGGAAATTGTGGTGTACAAGGGATTCTCTGCCCGTTGTTTCTTTTCCTGAGCTTTGTTCTTGCCCCTACCTAACAAAAAAATAAACATTTTCCATATACCTTCTCTTCCTTCCTTAGCTTCCTACAAATATATAATAGTCTATTGATTTCTTTTATTGGAATATATATACGTATACATGTAGGTCACTGACCTAATAAATTTTCATACGTAGTAATCAACCCACGACAGTAATCTTCACAGCACAACTACCAAACAAATTCTGTGCTCAAATATTTTGTCTTTATATACGACTTCTGTACACACAAAAAAAAGAACGTATAGCTTAGGTTCTCTGCATTAGAACACCACTCAAACAGAACAATACAATATGATTGAAAAAGAAAGAAAAATGTTAAAGGGCAACTTTCTCATGAGTTAGAGGACGCTGCATCAGCAAGTGAAGCTTGGGAACTCAAAAGCACACTAAAATTAGCATAACTTGTTGAAAAAAGAGCTTATTATAATCGATAAGATTGAGTTAGTCGAAGGTGGAGGAGTTGGGACCGTCATTGAGCCTGTTATTCTTTTTTGTTTTCTTGGTGTAAGGGCACCAGGATTCCCAAGCTACAAAGAGAAGTTCATAAAGATACACAACGAGATGCGTATAAAAGTAACAGATGTTGTGGAAGATGGATATCTGGAGTTAGGATTTACTCTGCATAGACTTCTGTTTGAAGTAACAGAGAAAAGTAAAGATTGTTGCATCATCAAATCCACCATTGAATATGAAGTCAAGGAAAGAAGCAGTAGCAAATGTTTCAATTGTCACCATCCAGCCATTGAATGAAATTGCAGAAATTGCTAAAGCTTATCTTACTAACAACAATTCCCCATCTATGTAAGAAGCAGAGCAACAACTTACCTAATAAAAGAGAAGATATACTGTCACCGGATATCCATTATCCACTGCACTCCTTTCCTTTCATCTTTGATTACATTCAAATTTTTTATTATATGAAATTATGAGTAAACTTACATTAAATTGAAAATATGAATTATATGATTATATACACACTTCATATATAGAATATTCTTGTGGGATTCATGCAGAGATCCCTTTTAACATTGTAGGTTTGATATAGTGAACTAGTAAGAGTGCATTTTTCAACTCCATTCAAATCCTTTTTTTCCAATACTTGAAAAACAAATAATAATAAAAAAACAAAAGGATAACTCTTATGTCTCTGATTGAAGAAAATTTTGCCATAAACACTTCAAAAAGAAATTAAATGCATCTAAAAAATCATAAGCAAGTTGAAAACTAAAGTTACAAAATAAATATCTTTTTAATATAATTCAAATTATTGAACATAAAAATAACAAAAAAAAATAGAAATTTCTTACAAAAATCGTATTTCGTTTCTATTTCTATATCTAACCTAACATGAAAAAAACATAGATATCAACAAAGTTTTCTCCAAGGGCAGGCAACACCTGCAATATCATCATTTGCAGTTCCAGGCATTTGGAAGTTTTAACCAGTGAAATATCTGTCTGAGTTATATCTAGTTCCCAACTTTCTTATTTCAGCAACATTTAAGAACACAACTAAGTCATACTGTTTTCACTTTTAGATGGTAACAACTTTTGCCAGACCTAACAACCAGCTCCGATGGTTTCCAGGCTGGCCTTAGAGCTACTCAAATATCGACAATGTAAAGGGTTCAAGAGTTGGAAGAAAGAAGATGAAGAGCATTGCAAACCCTAATAGACAAATAAATCAAATGAAAGCAAAACGAAAATTTGAGGGATCTGAAATGATTGACATTTTTAGCAAAGATTTTGACAATTCCATCAACTTGATATGGTGATAATATATGTAAAAAGTAGAGGGGAAAATTTCTTACACTCGACTAAACTTCTCATTTCAACTGCGAAAAGAAATTCATACAAGCTGGAAATGATGCAAGGCCTTTAAGAAACACACAACCATCCAACTGCAAGTGGATAGAGTATTTTACTAATCAACAGCCATGGCTTCGGAGCCACCACTGCCATCCTCTATTCCATTTTTCTGCTCTTCTGCTGCGATTCTCATCTCCTCAATCAAATTCTTCTGGTCTTCCTCTATAGTGTTTTGCAGCTCATCAACCTGCAGAGATGTTGTACACAATCACAAAGAGAGCAAAAGGAACCAAATCTACATTAATATGTGGTCTAGTGAGAATAGATAGAGCATTTTAAAACTTTATTACTGTGTAAAATTTAATACATGTAGGAACACAAATATCAATTGCATAGCTTAGTTAAGTTAAAACTAAATGCAAGAGTCATGGATTAACACCTGTGGCAAACATAATAGATATACGTGTGAGCTGCTAATGAACTTCTTTAAGAAAAAATTCCAGGCAGTCATACTACTGAGAAATTGAGAAAAAAAAATCTTTTTTACTGAAAGTACAAAGGAAAAAGAAAACAAATGGGAACCCTTTACTGAATTCCTTTCACTTCTTCTTCCTTAATGCAATGCACACTCTTAGAAATGGTTTAAACTATGGAATGCAACTATGACCCATTTATGCTCCACACAAATTACACAGTAACAATAAACCATTCTTAAATTCAGATTCTAGAGGTATCTTTTTTATAGTGTAAATATCAAAACAATTTCCAGCTCAAGTCAGGCAGAAATGGAAAAATAAATAAATAAATATGGCCGCTAAAAACATGAAAAAAAATTTAAGCAATGGAAACCTGGCTACTAGGAATAAAATGCAACAAAGTCATACAGGAATACTTAGTCATAAATCAAGAGACTTTTGAAATATTTGACAAAGCAGCACAACCAAAAATGACTAGAGAATAAGTGATCTAATAGGAAATGATAAAGCCTCAGAACAGGAACTTCAAATAGCAAGAGAAAAGCAAAAAATTTATCACGAATTCACAAAAATTAAGTAGCGACATTATAAAGCAATTCAAATTATATGAAAACTGCCACATACCACATGCAACAATAGAGCAAACTGTTTCTTGCGAAGCTCAAGCAACCGAGAACCAGCTGTATTCTCTGCCTCCAATGCTGCAATCTCTTTCTCTAATTCCTGTATAATCTTTTGTGTCTCTGACCTAGGTGGCTGCATAGCAATCAATTTCCTGATCGCCTCACACTCCTCCTTGTGCTGCCTTTCAATTTTACTCTCCTCCAGCTGTTTCTTCAAATCCTCAATATCAGCCTGCGCCTGCCCAATCTGGCTATTTATCTCATCCATTAACTCATCAAAGTTCTCTTTCTCCCTCAAATTAGCATCAATAACAGCTTTACTCTTCAACAATGGAATTTCAAAAGTAGAAAGTTCTTGCAAGAAGGCTTTAGAAAGCCTAATACAATCATTAAAATTATCATCATCTTTCTCTACCTCAACAACAAATGAGGTGAACTTCTTTTGAAGCTTCTTTAATGGAGGTTCACCTCTTGTAGTGGTGGTGCGTGTTAGAAGCCTATGCTTTATGATTATGTCATCTTCGAGTGCGCTAAATGCATAGTTTGCTGCTACAGTTTCTCCTCTACCAGAAATTTTCCTTCCTTTCAACATCTAATACAGTTCAATGTAATCTGAAATCCTGTGTAATTGAAAGAAATTCTTCCAAAAGATCCAAACCAATAAAAGTTCAAGTCTTTTATTGACAGAACCGTTGAATTTAAAGAAAAAATTTCATACGATTTAGCACAGATTTTCGATTTCAAAATAAAAGCATAAGCAACCAGAAAGATGTTACCTTTCCAAGCGAAGAAGCAAAAAACCTAACGCAGATGCTACTGGGTTAACTCGGTATCAACTCGGATTTGGTCTGGTTTTACCCTTTCCAGGAGGGAGCGTGAATGAACTGCGAGATCTAAATGTCTAATCTAATACGTGTGAATATTTCTATCCACTATTGGGCTTGTCGAGCCCATTTGTGTCCAAATGGATTGATTATATATTGGGCCTCACTCATCAATGCAAAAATTAACTAGTCCTTGTGCAAAGGCACTAACCGTAGTATCTTTAACCGCATCATCTAAGTGCCCACACCGAATGTATCATACTAATGCAAGTAAACTGTTTTCTACATTTTCTGGATTTCCAGTTTCCACCGCTACATATGGTCGGGATGGTATTTTTCAATTCCACAGAGAGAAAAAAAAAAAAAAGCGCAAGTTAGCAATTAAAAAAAAAAAATAAAATCTCTATTTGGCTGCAAGGGTGGAACTAGTTCTTGGAGATCAGAAGGCCAAAAATAAAGGGCAATATGAATAAATTTCAATTTTTGGTGCATTATGATTGTAATTTCAAGCATAAATTAATTATCCTTAAAAAACAATATCATAGTATCTTTAATTTTTATTTTAACTCATTAAACACAAGAATTAATTAAGAATCAGTTATTAATTTTATTAGATTTATAACAAAACTCCTTCTTAATAGAAAAATCCAAGCATAAATTCATTTATATATTTTTTGTAAACAATTTTGTGGCATTTTCAATTTTTAATTTAATTTATTAAACACTTCAATTTGAGAAGTCATTATATTGAATTGTTCAACTTGTAAAATAAGATTGATTAAATACTTATTCAATAGTTTTTTTTAAAAAAAAAAGATAAATGGCTGCTTAATTATTATTATTATTATTAGCATCCATAAATATTTATTGAAAATATTATTTTAAAAATTATATTAATCATATATTAAATCAATATTTTATATATAAAAGCTAAAAATTCTAAAAATGTTGTTGCTGGTGTGAGAAGATATGCAATGTTGTAAAAATTTATAACTTTAAAAAGTTTCAGGTGGCAGAGGATTTTTTCCAAATAAGTACGTATATAAATATATGTTATATGCCCGATTCCTAAATTAGAGAGTACATAATCAAAATTTATTGTCTAGATATTTGAAAATAATGACATTTTTAGGTGAATTTTTCATAATTTTTTACGTCTTTGTTGTTATTTAATGTGTTTATTAATTTCAACTTTGCCCAATTTGATTAAATTTTCTGACTTCAGTAGTCTTTATAGGAAATAAAAAGACCTATTGCATCAATTCATCAAATAGATCGAACATTAGTAATATTTTTTTGTTCATCTACAATAGAAAAAGGGTAAGTAAATCAACAAGCCAGGAAAGAAATTAGCAATGTTAATAATAGTGACTGGATTTGTTTAGTGAGTAATATCTACAGAGAAGCGAACTTCTCTGCTGATCATTTGTCCAAGGTTGCGGCTCGTGTCCCTTTGGGAACGCACCACTTGAAGGACCCTCCTCCTAGTTTGGGTCATTGATTGCTACATGACACGTCTGGCATTTCATATCCCAGAATGTGTCTGTAGTCTTTGCGTTCTTTGTTTGTCCTTCTTTACCAAAAAAAAAAAAATAATGTATATTACATCAGGGTCCAACAAGCCTTCGTTTTGGGATTCCATGCAGCTGGGAGCAAGAACTTCTTGCCTCTTGATCCATGGGCATTGAAACCACCACCAGTGGAAGGGTCGATTCTTACTTTTCTGGAATAGCCATCCATTGATCCGCTTCCGAAAACACTTTTGCAAGCTGTACCAGCCTCAATTTTATCTTTCTCCTTCTCTTGGTAGAAACCAGACTCTTCTGGGTTGGTCACAAGATTAACAAGTCCTTGCGCAAAGGCAATAACCATAGCATCTGCACCCACATTGCCATTTGGTGGGTTCAATGTTACCCCTACTAGTCCAGTGTCAGCCTTATGGAACGGACATGCACAAGCTCTGGGACATTGAACTTCTGGGTTCCCCGCTACAATGTATGGAGTCTTTTCTACAATTCCAAATATTTAAAAGAAAGATTAAGGTTTTTAGTTTAAAAATTCAATCTTAATAATTAAGATAATACGTACCATAAACTCCATGCACTGAGCAGTTGCCGGTGCACAGGCCTTGCATGGTGACATCCTTAGCAGTGAAAATAACTGGATATGCTTTAGGGTTTTCTGCGATTGCTTTTTGTATGAGGGGCTTGACAGTATCCATAGCAATAGCTTTTCCGATCGAGTTATGGGCATCGGTTATTTGCCTGACGACTTTAACGTTGAGACGGCCATTACCTTTACCGGCAACCTCCTGAAAGCTCTCAACAATTTTCCACCACTGGGACGCTTGTAGCTGTAAATTAGCAGCTGCATTATAATTCAAGGATTTAACAAATGTTCTAAGAATATTCTTTTGGGCACGGCCAAATTGACCATACCATGCGAAAACTAGGTCTAGGTTTCCGGACAAAAGACGCCCATCATGATAGGTTATATCTGCGGTGGTGGTGTTAGCTTCCATGCCAGTCTCCGTGGTGGTGTCCGTCTCCGTTTCAGTGTCAGTGGCTGCGGCAGCATTTTGGTCGCCGTCGCTGAAACACAAAAGGAAGAGCAGGAGAAAAAAAAAAAGAAAAGAAGCGCAATAGAGCGATCTGGCGAAGCCATTAATCACTGCGTTATTTGGTGCATGCAGTAATTTTAAAGGCATAGCTTAGAAATTAGAGCCACTCTAATTATAGTTTGAAGGCCATATTATTAGCGGTGCATCCAAATCCATTCACTAATTTAATTCTGTGAAATTAAATAATTGAGAGGAAGATATGGTACAGACAATCATATAAATTTCCTTTGCTTGCATATAGGCATTAAGCAACAGTTGCTCAAATCAAAGAGTTAAAATCAAGAGCAAATTACCACCTGAGCCATTCTTTATGAACATCTCAATTTTACTTTTTAGAACAAAAGGAAATTCTCATTTGCGATACAATATGGAATGAGGATATGAAATTGAGTCCTGCTATGAATATGATATTATAAAACACAATTTGGAAGAATCAATAGAAAGCAATTTTCCTTCTATTACACATATGTTGAGGTGGACAGAATGAAATAAAAGTAGAAAAACAAATAGAGAATCAATTAACTAATACAAGACTACAAGACATAATTTTATAACAAACAAAATAAACATATTACACACATTCATAACTAGCACACTCAGTTGTGAGGTTTTTCTTGTTTTGAATTGATATGAGAGAATGAGTTTCTTTACATTTGGGCCACTTTGGCTTCTCTTCATTCTTACATAGCCTTGCAGCTACTGATTTAAAACCACTCCTCATGTAACTCACAATAGCCGTTACAAGCTCTCTGCAAAATATTATCAAACACCTATCTTCAACATTAACAATTCCAGATATGATTTTGGATGAAGCAAACAGAGAAAATAAAAAGGACTTCTAAAGGGCCTATGCTAATGCTACCAATGTGGTAATGCAAAGGCAAGCCCACATGGAAGTAACTCAAGGTATTTTTAACTGTATGCTGAGTCGTTTAGGTTTAATTAATTTTTACTGGAATATTCATAAGTTTCATGTTCATCATTCTTAATCAGAGGCATAAAATGCTATTTAGAGCAAAAATAAATAAATAGATAAAGTCCAATTCTACTTACAATGGAGAGCATGGAGAACGACCACCATTTACATAGTACACAAACAAGTACGAGTCATAATACTGGCCGTTGATTAGATAAAAGCCTTGCAACCTCCGTATACACTTGAATGCCATTTTTTTATATAAATGAATGGCAGGATTATTGTAAGAAATCACATGCAAGTAAACAGCACGGCATATTGGTATACTTGAAGCATATTTGATAACTTCACGAATAAGAGCAGTTGCTGCAAATTCAACAGGCAAATAATCAATCAGAGTAAGAGAAGTCGCAAGTTCTGTTTGAAACAAGAAAGAGCTTTTGAAAAAGAGAGAGATTCCAACCTATCCCGAGGTTTCTGTAAGTTTCTACCACTCCAAGTGTCAAAATGTACACTAGTTTTTGATCTGGTTTTGAGGGATCATATCTAAGTAAATCCCCTATCTGCAGTGCAGGCAGAAGTTGGGTGACATAAAGCACAAAATGACAAAAGAAGCATAAATTATCATCACTAGATAAAAAGAAACCATATGTATGGATAGTGCAGAACTAAAACTTGAAATGTAGGCTACTTTCAATCCCTCTACATGTCATACGGGAGGCATGCAATTAAATTGTTAACACAACCATAATTCAAATTCAATCATGAGGTAACGTTAAAATAGGATGAATATTTGTTTGACGAGGACCTCTGCCTGAGTTGTCCCCAAATATCTATCTCAATACAGTCATAATAAAATCAACTCTCCTAGGGAATACTTCATGTTAGGCACTGCATCACATAAATATGCAAATTGTGAAGCGACCAACACCAAAGTTTTGCAATCCCATAATTCAAATGCAAGGCACAGATGTAAGCCATACCCTAAAAAATGTAGAAGACCCACCTCACTTTCTTTTGCCAGCACAATACGTGCGGTAACAAATCCAATAAGCTCATCACTGTTACCATTTGGTTGACTACGATCAACAGCTGCCCAGGACACAATGTCACGTGCATTGACAACATTTTGGAAAAACTCTGATTCATACCTGAAAAGAGGAATGCATTTTTCATAAAAGGCAACTAAACATTTGAAGATCATAACGTGCTAGAAAAACAAAGGGAAAAAAACATTTTTAAGCAATCCACCTGATAGGAAATACATCTGCATGGAGTCGCTCTAAAATCTCCAAATCAGAGGGCCGTATAGGCCTGTAGCATATAGTTGGGCGGTGGGAGATTTTAGGGTGTACCATTTATTGTTTTGCTATCAATCCCCAGCAAAGATATGGTAAATTTGGAAGAATTGTAAATGACAATTTTCCATTTATGCCACATGAGTCACCATCTCCATGCAGGAGTTGCTGGAAACTGAGAAAATCATCAGTCCTTTATACACACGCGTGTTCAAAAGAAACAGGCACGAAGAGTCACAGAAATGTGGACAAGAAGCACAAAACAGTATCTAGAAATGTCAAATAGGAAAATATAAGAAGTAATGGCTACTATTAGCTTCAGAAGATGGAAAGCCTAATTAAATAGTTCTTTGTTCCTGTTACCAATATGCAGCCAACATGTTATAACTGCTGATATTCTAGTTGATTGGCTTTAGTGTTTACATTCATTAAATATTATGCAGCTACTGGCATTAATTCCACAAATTACCAAAATGTATCATGTCAAATTCATTAATGAATTCATAGTGGGGGTAAACCATCATTAATCATTAATTTTATAAAAGCAACCACACAGAGAAAACTCTGTCAGAATATTATTAGCAAAAGCAAAAGTAACCATTCAGCAACTTCACCTGTCAAGCTTCTGAGCAGCTAAACCCAAAAAAAAAATAACTTTACTTTGGAAAAAATATAGCACAAGTTGTAAAACATGACTTGCAATATCAATGAGGAACTATCATATCCATATATAATCTCCTTTAGAAGACTTTTTCTTGTATAAGAGCCAATTAGCAGTCAACAACAAGATTATTATTTGCCATTTTACAGGCCAATTACTGCATTTCCAAGCTCAAATATAGAATTGAAAGTGAACGATATTTTTTTATTTAAAAATATTACCTTGGCTGACTCTTCCTATGACAATGAGGCTTCTGAAATCACCAATAGAGTTTCTTTACAAGTGATCTGCAAAAGTCAGCCAACCAAATAAATCATCCATATTTTTCACTAGAAGATTTGAAAGTACCGCAAGATGGTGATGCAACCAGAGAAGATTCTAATAATCAAATAGCAAACATAACAAACTTAACTAACTCTACATTCCGAACATCAATAGCCACTAAAGACACTAATTCAAAGGAGAGATCAGTGTTGGAATACATCTATCCTTCATTGCAGAAATAATATCATTCTACATAGTGAAAAGGAAAATTTCTTTTACTACTTTCATAGATATTGCAATATATAGCAACAAAAACTCGTACTGTATCAATTGAATGACATATGTATCTATACTAGTTAATAACTTTGTCTTATCAAATTAAAGGAAAGGCAAAATCTATATCCTGCATCACTGGTAGTATATAGGCTTATTAAGCTTACTGTGTGAACAAGCGTGTAGGAAAAAGACACCACTATTTTAATTGGAGAAAGAATCGCCCTTATCCATGACCTGTTAAGTTACAAAGCCAAATGGTAAACAAGAATGGCTTAATTTCACTGGCCATGCACCAAATAATAAACAAATCTAAATATTTAATATGGTTCAATCATCCCCAAATTCCAATGATAACAATCCAATAACTATTCTTACAATTTCAGATTTCATAAAGCTGTAAATTTGATGTCTCCCACTAATTTCCCTTGCTCTTCATTTCTCCAGCTACTCTGTCAATCCAGCCAACTATTGAATTTGACATGGCTCCACTATTCACCAATTTCCATTGCTAACAAAAAAAAAAAAAATTGCCTTATTCAAAATAATCCATCAACACGGATTAGATTACATATGTATCCATTTTATGACCAAAGATTATGATCATAAGAGAGGAAACAATAGATATCTAGCTGCATAGCTGTAGTTCACCAAAACCAGTAACATCCCAACAATCTTTCTATTTCATTCACATGCATTACCATATAGAAAATAAATACTAAAGAAAGTGGGGGAACACATTGAAAAATGACAAAAAAAAAAAAAATGGACTGCACATTATATTTTAACTCCCAGAATTCAAGGGATATCAGGAATCCAGGACAAAATGTTGACATGTCAAAATTGAAGCTAAAAGATTTGTGAAGTTATCATATACCATGTAATCAGACAGAATCAATATCATAACTTCAAATGTGAAAAGAAAAAAAAAGGAATAAAAAAACCAATAAATATCAGTCACAGAAGTATATCAATTAAAAATCCAAATAGTTAAATACTTTGGTGAGAAGTTAGTAACCTTGGCTAAAAAGCATGAGCAGTTTATAAAATCTAAAATTAATCCAACTAATATGAAAAGCAATAAGCAACTGCTTTAAAAGTACAATACATCATTTAAGACTAAGTTTTATTAATTATGCCCAAATCAATCGTTATCCATCCTCTCAAAGTATCTCTCAGAAAAATCTCAACCAGATGATAATAATTTGAAGTTCTTGCAAAAATCTAGAACTCACATAAAAAAATTTAAAAAAAAAAAAAAAAACTATCAATTAGAATGAGATAGAAGCTCCCTAAACATTTCATAGCACAAATCAAGAGACAAAATCAACTAATTCCAAAGAAATACCCCCTAAGTAAATAAATTAGAGAAATTTAATACCCAGAAATTGCTAACTTTTAAAGAAAGAAAGAAAGAGATCTCAGCAGAAACCAACCTCATTCAGTGGTTTTGGAGGGGTATCGAGAGAGAGAGAGAGAGAGAGATGAGGGGAAGAAAAAGGAAAAAGATGTGTGTTTGGTAATTGCAAATGGGATTTTAGTTTTCTTTTCTGGGTTTTGGAAGGAATCGAATGCTTTGCTTTCCTGGACGAACTGGGCTCGCAATCTTGTTTGAGACAAGAAAGGATCTTTTTCTGTAAAGGTTTCTTCTTTGATTTTTTTGCAATTTCTGGGTAGACTTGACTTTCTGTTGATCTTTACTATGATAACCAAAATACCCCTCGTGAAATTTTTGCCATGAGCGCTTTTGCGTTTGAAACCTCAAAGAAAATTTTGCTGGTTTAACTGTATAAGCAAACTGAAGACGAATCAATTGATAATAATGACTTCAATAAAAATAACAAATCTTTTTTTTTTCTAAGATAAAAAACAAAAGATATCATTAAGACAAATCTTTGGACTCACAATCTAATTTATATTGCTTTATTTCTAAAAAAAGAAAAGAAAAAAAAAATCAAGTAATCATTTGTTTCTTTAACTTCTCTCAAAACGTTACTCTTTAAATGGATCAAATCATAAAAATTATTGTTGACTTAGGAAAATAAAAAATAAAAAAAAATTTATTGTGAAATGCATTATATATTGATTATGTTCATTATATATTTATTTTTTATATTTATTTAATTTTTAATTATATAATATTAAAATATAAATTATTATTTATATTGAGTAATTAAATTATATTGTACTTTATATATACATTATTTTTTTTCTATGTCAATGTATTGATTTATACCGTTGTTTTTATTACGTTAGTTACATTATTTTTCTTTTTCAACAACAAATTAAATTGATTTATAAAAATTATTATATAGCTTTTCTTATATGTTTTATAATTAATTTGCACATTTTATTAATAACTTTCACTATAATCTCTTAAAATAGATAAATATGCGTTAACAATAGAATGAAAAAACAATCTAATAAATCAAATTAAATATTTATAAATAATAATAAATTTTTATTTTTATTTTTTTAACCAATCAAAATTATAAAAATATTTTAAAAAATTATCAATAAAATTATATTCTTCAATAGAAATAGGGTTTTTTTTTAATATAATAGTAATAGGATTTGAATTATATAAGATATCAATATAACTAATTAAATTCGAAATGTTTAAAAATAAAATAATATTTTATTTTATTTTTTGGATAATCAAATTAGAATGCAATTTGTAATTAAAAAATTTAATCATATCCTTTTTAAATCAAATATAAATCATCTAAATATATTTATTAAAAATAAATTTAAAAAAAATATAAAAATTTTTAAATGCCTGATTTACATATGTTATTTAAAATAATAATATTAAAGATAAATTATAAATAATAATAATAACAATAATAAATTATTAAAATTTATTAAATTATTATAATAATTTACATAATAATACAATAAAATATAATATAATTAGACATAATAAAATAATCTATTAAAAAAGTAAAAAAAAAAAATTCATCAAATGGTAGAAATATTGTTTATATTTTTAGGTTAAAATTTTTTAATCCTTAAAACTATGATTATTTTAAAATATCTTAAATTTTACGAGAGTAATATCGATAATTTTATTATTTTCTCTCTTTTCTATTTTTATATATAATATATAAATATATACTAGTCATGTCCCATACTTGTGCAGAATTGCAATTTTATTATATTATTTTTATGAATTTAATATTTATATTTTTATCATGAAATTTTAAATTTTTGAAACGTAAATTTTAATTATTTATATGTACCGAGTGCATTCAATAATTAATAATCTTCAAATAAATTTATTATATTAATTAAAAATTTTAATTTCCTTTTTGATAATTAATAATACACTAAATTTATTGCTAATGAAATAACCCTTCGGTATTTTTATAATTATAAATTTAGGTTCAAATTTTTCGGGTTTTTTTTTTCTTTTTACAAATTTATAATAATATAAGAGAAACTGATTTTGAAATTTTTACAAATGCAATGTTGAATAATATTATTAATTTTATTAATTAGTAAAAAGAGGAAACTAAAATTTCTATTATTTGAAACAATATTAATAACTAATTATCTAGTTAATTATTGAAAAAAAATTGAAAAACATATAATATTATTAATGTTATTAATATTAATTTTACATCAGTAAATGTCGAACTTGTCATGGCTATTCATATTTTCATATTCACTTTGCAAAATTTCTAGTAGCATATGGGGTACGATATTGAAATTTTATCAATAATAATGTTATTAAATTATATTATTAATTTTATAAATCATTAAAGAAAAGAAATTGAAATTTTTATAATTTAAAATAATATTAATGATATTATTAATTACTTAATTATTGAAAAAGAATTTAAGAAATTTTATTAATAATAATATTATTAATCTTATAAATCATTAAAAAAGAAATTGAAATTTTTACAATTTAAAATAATATTAATTATTGAAAAAGAATTGAAAAAATTTTATGAATAATAATATTCTTAAATAATTATTAATTATATAAATCATTAAAAAAAGAAATGAAGCTTTTATTATTTAAAATAATATTAATGGTACTATTAATTGCTTGAAAAATAATTGAAGAGCTTTTAATATTATTAAAAAAACTGAAATATTATTAATTATTTAGTTAATTATTAAAAAAATAGAAGAACGTCTAATATTATCAATGTTATTATATTAACTCAAGTAAATCTATGGGTTATGAGTTATGACTCAGTTGGAAACATAGATTAGACATATGAGAAAAACTTTTGATTTGTTTCCGACTAAACAAACCTGCAGGATAGTGGAGCGAAATCCTTAAATGTAATTAAGTCTCGAGCCGGATTTAACGGTCCCTGTTAATAGAGTCTGAACACCGGTGGTTTAAACAAAAAAAAATATTAACTCAATTAATATTTATACTGAGAAAATAAAATTAAAACATTTTTTTGATGAGTTTCCCTATACTGGATGAGTTTTTTCAAAAAATTCACTCTTCAATATATTCTGATGCCTAAATATTTACTATGTACATATATCAGACATGTTTGTAGCTTTTGCCGCTCAAAGCACCGCACCAGTCATGAATCGATGGTGGAGTACTGCATCTGCAATTGGTCGTTTCCGGTAGTCGGAATTTAGCATTGCCTACACAGAGAGAAAAGCAGTATTTTAACTCATGACAATGCACTTGTATATAAAGTATCATGGTTTCTATTACAACATAGGAATTACAGAACTGAGAAGAATACAATCAATCATGAAAATTGAACTAAAATCCAACCTGAAGTAATTGCCAACCGGCCCCATCACCAAGATCCAGAAACTTGACAGCTTCTTCCAGGCGATCATCCGCTAAACAATACCTGCATCAGATAAAAAAGAGAGAAAATGTAAGGATTTGAGGGCATAACAATATTAACACCACAAGAACACTGTTGATGCAAGGTCTTAGCTTGTGAAGCCTGATAGAATGGGAAAGTGTTTTTTATTTGAACTGTGTACAATTATCACATTTTATCCTAGTTTGGCATGCAAAGCACCAAATTATGAATTTTTGCATGATGCCATTGGAGTATTAGATGTGTGGTAATTACTTAGTTGTTGTTGATAAAATGGCTATGTTGAAAATGTTGATTAAAGGGCATTAAGGTTTATTTTTAAGGTAAATTTCACATAATCCAATAATAAAAAAATCCACTCTAATTCCTCTTCTAGGTTTACAAAAAAATGTACTGGAACTTGAAAGCTTGGAGAGGATCAGGGTAAGCATGGTCTTACACTTGTCTGTTAAGAGTCTATATATATCCAAATCGCTAACTGCCTTTCAACATGAGCATTCTCTTTATGAATCTAATAGTTGGTTCATGACCTCATTAACTTCACTAAATAATAAAGAGCCTACACTTTTAAAATTTGTAAATTAAAGCACCATCCCTAAACGATCCAGGGAAGTTTACTTAACTAATGTAGCATTTCTAATGTGGCATCTAAGCACCTGTCTTAAATTTATTTAAGCATGCACAAAACCAGAGATTTTACTCAGGTCATAAGGAATACAAGTCATCTTACTCTCTTGCAGCATCAAGATCAAGTTTGAAAGTGCTTTCGAAAAGCCTCTGCAAACTCATGCATAAATGATTACAGTCAGTAAGAAACCAGCTTATATATGCATGTATGCAAATTAAACATGCACAGAAATTAGGACATACATGTGAAGAAAAAAGCATGATAAGCAATAATGCAAGAATGAAATAGAGTGACGAGGGAGGTTAAAATTGCAGCTTACTTGCAAAGAAAGACTATCCATTATGCCTGCTTCACAAAATGGAACAAAAACCAGGTAAGCAAAAAGAAGACCTGCTTCATATCTACGCAGGAATAAGAAAGAAAATAGTCAGAACTAAGCTTTGACAGACTCCACTGATAAAGTGAATTAAAATTGCAACAATTTACATATCATCTGCAATTCCAAAGGATCTTTTCTCCATAGGCGTGAAGGCACCAGCAGTGATTGCCCTTCTCCAAAGTCCTTCTGAGAGCATTTTATTGCCCTCTTCTAAACGAGAAATACTAGGAAACCATGTCCATTAGATAAAGATATAGACGATAATTTGTTTTGACCTCAGAAATTAATATGCAGCAAAATTATGAAGATCTAAAAACGCTTTTACTATCTTGCAAAATTTATATACTAAGTAGCGATTAAGCCAAATGCGAAACTCACCACTTCATCAATGTCAGAAAACACATATCATTTAGTAGCATATAACTGATCACAGAAAAAAAAAAAAAAAAAACTACAGAACAGTACAGTCATTCTTATGTTAATCCATATTAAATGGCATAAATGTCTAGAGCCGAGACATTTTAAGCATAAAAACGAGCTGAAGGTTAGATCACATAAAAAAAGACAAGGAACATTGCAGTACCTTATATCAACAGAAAAGGCTAGATCTCTAAGTCGTGGAACCAAGTAGGCAGCATCTTTCTCTATTATGGTACTGCAATTAGCAATTAAGACTATGAAATATCAAGAAGAGAACACAGCCACTATAATTTAGCATCGAGATGGTAAGCTTAGATCACACTCCAACATACTTCAAGACAATAGACGATGGTCCAAGACTCTGGTGCAATCTGTCATGATCATGCATGAATCTTAGGCCACTAATAGCACCCCTAAGAAGTGCAATAACAAAATATCTTTTGCATTTTATTGTTTGCTCTTGCTCAAAAATATTCCAAGAGTTTTCCCCAATAGAACGACTTTTTGATATTTTTTCACTCGTAATTTTTGCATAGTCTGCTGCACTATATTTCCCATCATTATGGAAAGCAAGCCACTGCACAGGTAGTAAATTTAATCAATTGGATTGCAACCAAGGACGTACTTAACTTATAATTAAAAATTGATACTTGATTTACTCAACAGACCTGTTCCCCAGTTTTGGTCTCAAACCCTCCTACGAGTATGAGGAGATTCTGACAGATACCTTTTGAACTGCCCTGCAAAATTATGCATGGAAAAGACCAATGAATACTATATTTCATCACCAAAGATGAACAAACTACATAAAAAAGGAACTCATTAAGTTGCCAATAATGAAAAGGACAAATGCGATGGTCTACAGTTCATACATGGGTAAAATTCTTAGCCTTCATCCTACCTGAAGTACAGCATGAGTATTAAGCTCATTTGCTGCCATCATATCGGCTTCAACACCACCGGCTCGTCGTCCAGGATAAACCTTCAGAATCAATAATATCAATATACCATAATGCATCAAAGGCATAATAGAACAGATTCTATTCAAAACAAAACAAATGTTATGGGACAAGATCTTAATTGTTTGCATATGATATCACATAAGTCCAAATTCTTTATAGCTCCATTGAACAATAGACAAGCATAGAATCACATTGCGGATTCACTAATTAAAATTAAGCAAGAACTATCAAATGGTACCAATTTCTGGACAAAGCACACATGTATGTCTCCATATGCTACAATACAATTCCATAACATAACAACAAAGTTCATAGAATAAATAAACAAAAACTCACCTTAAAAACAACTGAAGTTCCTTTAAGCGAACCTTGAACTATTCTTCCTTCATAAAGCCTGCAAAACAACTGCCATGAATAGTATTACTATTATCAGTAAGAAGAACTAAATTATTAATTAAAAGCTGATTTATATATACTTTATAAAATAAGCCAATTATAGAACATGTTCACAAAATGCACCTGATCTTCACACCACCTTCACCCACATCTTGAATTTTCAATTGCCCCATATTCACTGCTGATGAGTACTCCATGTCCATCCCCGATTGGTAGCCAGAATAGCTGCCAAATTAAGAACAAATTTCAATATATATATATTAATTGAGGGAAAAATAAAACAAAATAGCATCACCTTGTAATGTTCATAAACCCATAGCTGCCAATCAGTTTCCCCACCTCGAAAGAGTCGGGATTCATAATCAGACTTGCAGTGCAGAAACGATTCGAGCGAGTTCGACTCGGCGAGTTGGTCAAAATCAGAGTTTTAGTGCATAAGGAGGAGAATCTGCGATTGCGAGAAAGTGGATAGGAGAGCATGGAAGACGCAGACGGAAAGGAGAAGCAATCAAGTGAAGCGAGTAGCATCTTTACCACTGCTATGGCTTCGAAACTGACTGAGTCAGTGCGATTTTTGTTATCTCGTAATTGAAATGGCGCCAAGGGAGAAACCGATAAGACACGTGTGTGCTGTTCTGTCCACAGATAATACTCCACGTCATTACGGTTGAACTGTGGAAATTATATGATGAAGCTCGTAGATTGTAATATAATTCGCCTTATGTTATCAAACGACTCCAAATTTTGCATGCCGTTACAATTTCACTTTATTTTCGTCTTTTTGTTAATTTCACCTCAATTTCAATTTTTTTTAAAAATAATAATACCTTTAATTGCAATTAAAGGTGAAATTGTAAATGAAAAATATTTCTATTTTTTTAAATTAGCAATGAAAATAAACTTTAAATATCATTTGAATGTTAATGATATTTACATCTAGTGCATGTTACATTTATAGACTTCAAAATAAACTATTTAACATATATGCAATTAAAATAATTTTAAAACTATTTATTTATTTATATTAAATAAATAATAATTTGATTATATTATCAAATCAAAATCATTACAATCAAAATTTTTCATCCTTAGAATATAGATAATATGAAATAAAATGTGCATTAAAAAACAATTTATTAATGTAATTTTTATTATCATGTGTAGAGTTTTTTAATAAAATTTTACATTATTAATTTATTAATTAGCATATCTCTCTAAAAAATTAAAATTTTATTTTCAATATTTTTTATTTAAAACTTCTGAATTTTATTATATATTAAGACACCGTCTAATAATAAATGTATATGTGATTTGACATTTAATTTAAGTTTGAAACTTTTTCTCTCGATGTTTAAAAAATATAAATTATCAATTTTATTTCAAATTCTATTTTTATAATTTATATATATATATATATATATATATATATATATATATATATTACATTATTAATTTATTAATTAGCATATCTCTCTAAAAAATTAAAATTTTATTTTTCAATATTTTTTATTTAAAACTTCTGAATTTTATTATATATTAAGACACCGTCTAATAGTAAATATATATGTAGTTTGACATTTAATTTAAGTTTAAAACCTTTTATCTCGATGCTTAAAAAATATAAATTATCAATTTTATTTCAAATTCTATTTTTATAATTTATATATATATATATATATTATACAAATAGATGTATAGATTGCAAGATTTAACTGATTAATTATTTTCAACTAAAGAGTAATAATTGATAAACAACCGGTGTTTGTTAATATATTTATAAACACGTCTTAATATTTATAATTAGAAATGCATTCAAAATAATTTATACCACAACCTACACATTTTTACAAGAAATATTTTTTTTTTGTCTGTTTTCCTATGTTAAAAAATACCCCTTTCTTCGAGCCAAAGGAAGAAAACGAAAAAAAGAAAAGAAAAAAAAAAAGGGAAAAAAGATGGGATAAGTGTAGCAAAGGGCGCAGCCTGCGCGGTACACCGATTGTCAGTGCGTCCTAAGGAATCACAGTTTATTCGTCAATAATAATGACCGCTACGTGTCAGTTTAATCTTGACCGTACGATTAACTTGCCCATCATTCTCTCCTTCATATTTCTCAATGGTTCTTTGATCCTCTGCCTCCTTACTCTAGTACTGTGACTATTAAAATCCTCTCTAAACCCTTTACCATTACTCGTTGCACCACAAAATTCGGTTCAACTTTTGTAGAATTTCTACTTCGATCAAATTTCTTTATGGAGTCTGTGACTTCGAATTCGGTGCCACCATTTCTGAGCAAGACATATGACATGGTGGATGACCAGTCGACGAATTCGGTGGTGTCTTGGAGTAGCAATGATAATAGTTTTGTGGTGTGGAATGTGCCGGAGTTTCAAAAGGAGCTCTTGCCTAAGTATTTCAAGCACAGCAACTTCTCTAGCTTTGTTAGGCAATTGAATACTTACGTAGGTGTTTCTTCCCTTTTGTTTTTATACATGCTATTGCTACTCCTGATTTGATTTAGATATGTTGTATTTTTTTGGATTAATGTTGCCAATTGAATTGTGTCTGATTTGTTCTTTCTATCACAGCTTGTACGTCTTTTATGTGCACCATGGATTGTGCATGAATTCTTTGTAGTTGATGTGCTTAGGTTGTCGATTTATAGAAACTTGCTTGTGCTGTGTTAAACTTATAAATATGTAGATTTGTTGGTGGCACAGGACTTTAGCTCGGTTATAGGTTGGATTGTGGATTTCTGTGTTATTAAATTGTTTTCCAAATGGTTATAAGGTGTCGTGATGGCTTGTTGGCGTAGTGAATTCTTGCCTTGAACTTCATTGTTGTGAAAGACGCATGTGGAGCATCTCAAACTGATAATAATAGCATTCTTGGAATGTAGATCTTTACAACTTTTACTAATAATTAGTTAATTTGAGAGCAACTTGTTGAGAAAAAACTTGCTCAATCTGAAGATTAGACCGAGTATCATTAATTGAGTCAGTGTATCCAGGTAGATGATTTATAAACCTGTTTGCTGTTAAGTGAGTACTGTTATGAATTTGACATCTGCACCTGGTAATATTCCTCTAGCAATATCATTGCTAATGGGGAAGGAAGAAACTAGAACATATAGCTGTTGCTTAAGCGATTAATGCAATGTTATTAGTGCAATATTAACCTTTTTGCATGTAGAAAAAATGTTAGTGCAATGCTAATTAGTTCAACTGTATTATTGCATACACAATAGGTAGAACTTTCTATGTGAGTAGTGCAATATTGCTTAATGATTCATCATGAAAATTTTTTTCCCTACTGATATGTGGTAGAACACATCTGTCAAGTTATAATATTCATCTGCATGAGTTCATTCTGTTATATTTGCTTCAGGTTTCAATCATAAGCCTTTTCAACAGCTGTTTCTTGAATAGTTTCTTGCTGGCAAAAAAGTTTCAGGATGATTTTGTAATGCTTATTTGTTTTAGGTATATGGCTGCCCTCTGCCTTACTGCTTAACTGTGATGTAGTTTTATTGCCACTTAACATTTCTGCTGTCCTTTGTGGGTATAACAATTATTCATTGGCATATTTAGTTATTGGATACTTTTTTTTTTTTTGGAATAATTTGTTCATTTATGAGTTAGGATGGTAGGCAAGATTGGCTTGTCCTAAGCTCCTGAATTATGTGAGTGGGGGATCTAGGGATGTGAAATTGCTTATGAATTGATTTAGCTATTCCAGTTTCTTTCTGGAGTATCATGGTTTATATGGGGTTAAAAGCAGATAATTTTGCTGTAAATTTGAGCTTCAATAACGTTTATGTTTCTGTTATTTGATTTAGATGATTAGAGGAGAAAGATATGCACTGTTAATAGTAAAATAGACATTTAAGTTATTGAATTTGGAAATATTTTACAAGTTGCGTACAAGCTTTATTGGACTATACGAAAAATTACTATTGATAAAGGTGGGACATGCGTTTATTATGGAGGTTGGATGCTCAGTTTGCTAAGGGACGCCTCATCCCCTTAGATGTTTGAGGCTCCTGTCAAAATTGATTTTGGGATAGTAGTGCATGTTTTAATATGACAAAAGACTATTAGTTCTTTTGCAAGGTATGATGACAGGAAACTAGAGCGCATGGATTTATTGTTGGATTGTGCTTTGAAATTTAATATTTCTGTATTTTAGTTTTATAATTTGTGCTGATCATTTGACATTATATATATATATATATATATATATATATATATATAGATAGAGAGAGAGAGAGAGAGAGAGAGAGTTGGCAATGAGGGAGTAATCACTTCAATCACATTTCTAAAATATGTGATTTTCTTACTAATGAATACTCTCTGTGTGGAACAGTCTGTTATCTATTTATGAATATAAGAGAAAGGGTTTGGGATGCATTCTTCCTTTGATAAACTATCATCTGTATCATAGGATTTAGTTTTAGTTTGTGAATGATATGTACTGCAAGTAAAAAAAAAAAAATTCAAGGATCCCTGTTGATAAAGCTCATATATACTGGTCATTTTACTGTTTGGAGAGCATAATCTCTTAACAAGCATTGTCTGGTCCTTTCTAAACCTTGGATCATATGGGAACCTTGTGAAATTTTTCATTTGAAGGCCACAAATGTGCAATGTGGTAACTTTGGTTTCTTTCAGTGACATAAATGAGGAGCAAAATGTTTCTTTTTCATGCGTGTTTGGCTATCTGATATGGTCTTCCATATAGTCGAGCTTTGTCATTGCTATTTCTGTTCCTTGCTGTCTTCAATTTTTTATGGGTTGAATGTCCTTGTGTTTCCAGAAAGAAAGGTCTTAGTTTGGGGAAGTAGAAAGGAAGAAACGAGAGCTGTCTAATAGACTGAAACTTTAGTTTCTTAAAAAGCAATTTTATTGTGGTTATTGTTTATTCATTCACCAATGTGAGTGAAATATTCTGTTAGGCTTGAATAAATCGTCTTGTGTGTTAGGCTTCAATAACGAAAATCTACTTTGGTGATTCAGTTTTGAAGTCCCCCTTTTCTTAGCAATCCCTTATTATTTTCACAATCCAAAAAATTTTCTGGTTTCTTCTTTCATTGCTCTGAACAGATATTTCATCTCATCTCATCTTTTATGAGATGATGCACATAAGGGCTTTTTTGCTTGTTTGTCGTGCGCTGTTTCTATGAGCAAACATTCACTTTCTATATAGAGAATTTTTTTTATTTACTTTTTCACTATGATTTTAAACAACCGGCTCCCAGACCTGTCAGATTGTAATTTGTTGCCCGGAAATGCATTAACCACGGCACGTATTAATCATTGTGGTGAAAACTTGCAGGTCAATTTACACCTTGCTCGGGTATTACTTGACCAATGTTGGGTTTACTTGGCAGTATTTTGATAAGTGCGTTGGTATTGTGAATTAACAGAGTAAACTGGTAGTTAACAAGTCTAATCTGCAGATTGTAAGATTCCCATAAAATTACTTGAGATTGAATGCTTGATTTTTTATTTGTCTGTTTATAATTCATCATTTTTGAGCTTTATTCCTTCTTTTTTTCTGGTAAATGGAAATTCATACTGTTTTGAGCTAGTGTTTAAGATGGGGGCAGGTAGAAACCATGCCTTTTCTTGACTCTTGAAGTGGAGTTTGAAACCTTGGATCGTGGATCCTGAACTGTCCGCCAGGGCAGCAATAGAGTACTCTTATAATTCAACTTGAAGTTTCAATAATTTCACGTGATGGTCATAGCTACATTATTTTCCTTGAAAATCAGTTGTTTTCCTATCTGTATGGATATATATAATATCATTTTCTATCTTCTCATTTCATAACTGGAAATTTGTTTAGCAATAGTGTTAAAGAATCCTTTAGAATGTTATAAGCATAAGATGCTGTGTTCAATCATTAATAAAGCCCAGAAATGACAAATGAAAAGGCAATATTTGTTGTCAATATTTATTTGTCAAAATCCAGGGAAACATAGCATAAAATAACAGGCAGAATCCGGGACTTATGGCAGTTATTAGTGAAGAACAAAATGTATGTATGAAGTTGAGTTTTATTCCATGCTTTCCAGTGGATTGATTATACTCTATTTATAGACTGGAATTTTTAAAATTTTGATCATGTGCTTAAATTTGTAGAATTGATTCTTAAAAAATAAAAAATAATTTGCAGAAGTTGCCTTGCAACTTCATTGTGATGCATAATCCAAATCAAAATGCAACATTTGTTAGATGTTCAGACTTGAATGGTTGGTGCATTTCTAGCCTCCTATAAACTTGGAAGAAATGATCATCATAATGGTCATTAATCCTGATTGTGCAATTATAATGGCTATATCATCGTTGGTTGAACAGGGTTTCAGGAAGGTTGACCCAGATCGCTGTGAATTTGCTAATGAGGGGTTCTTGAGAGGGCAAAAACATCTCTTGAAGAGTATATCTAGAAAAAAGCCTCTTCAGATACACAGTAATCAACCACCTCTAGTTCAGAGCCCTAAAGTTCCAGCAGTCATTGAAGTTGGGAAATTTGGACTAGAGGAAGAGGTTGAAAGACTCAAGCGGGACAAGAATGTGCTTATGCAGGAACTTGTTAGATTGAGGCAGCAGCAGCAAGCTACAGACAACCAGTTGCAGACTGTGGGGCAACGTGTGCAGGTAATGGAGCAGAGACAGCAACAAATGATGTCATTTCTTGCAAAGGCCATGCAAAGTCCAGGGTTCTTGAATCAGCTTGTGCAGCAGAACAATGAAAGCAAGAGGCACATTACTGGAGGCACTAAAAAGAGGAGACTTCCTGGACAAGGAGAAGAAAATTTTGCAGGCAATGTTGGCAGTAGTCCTCCAAATAGACCGATTGTGAAATTCCACTCTTCAATGAATGAAGCAGCAAAAGCAATGGTGCACCAGATCATGAAGATGAATTCATCGTCTAGGCTGGAACCATCAATAAACAACTCTGGTCCTTTCCTGATTGGCAATCTTCCTTCTTCCAATGCATTAGACAGCAGCAACACTTCAAGTCGAATATCAGAATTGATGCTTCCAGAGGTTCCACCAGCTTCTGGACCATTAAGTTTTCCTACTGATTCAGGGTTTTCTGTCAGTCATACATCTGATGCCATATCTGAGGTCCAATCCTCATCTTGTGCTGCAAGTGACCTTCTAAATATGGACCATCTTTCTGAGATGAGCGTGAATGACTCAGTGCAAGATACGGTTCTGCCTAATTTCAATCAGAGAGAAGCAATTGTTCCAGAAAGCTCCATTGGAATTCCTAATACAAATTTTGTGGGTTCTGAGATTGGGAGTAAAGAGAACATCAGTCCCCTGCCATCTGTTTTGGACATGGAAATGTCTGTAGAAGTGCCAACTGATGCCATTTCTGCCAATCAAGATACAGAGATTTTGTTGGATGGGATCCCTAAGCTTCCTGGCATTAATGATGTGTTCTGGGAACAGTTCCTTACAGCGAGCCCAGTCACAGGAGACACAGATGAAAGTAATTCAAACTCACCACAGAGCCGCATGAACAGGGAACAAGAATTAAAACCGTGGGAAGAGGATGGATGGGACAATATTCAACATATGAATCATCTTACAGAACAAATGGAGCTTCTTGCATCAGCAGGCACAAGGGGGTGAATTTTCACCAATTGTATATACTTCTCTTGCTATATCAAAGGTAAATTTTTAAACCACCATTTACAATGATACGCTGGAGTCTGCCCCTTCTCTCCATGTGACAATCTGGTGGTATGACTAAGTTTTGCCTACTTCTAGATTTCCTGCATTCGATCAGACTATTTCTGCATAGTTATTGATGTCATAGGATGTATTTTATACCATTTTGCCCTCTGCTATTCACATGGAGAGAATGTATATGTATTGTTTTCATACAAAATTACTTCATAATATAAAAAAAATTTATTTGGCATTTGCATTTTCATCTCAATTTTCACTGACCATTAAAAAAGTGTGTTATTGTAGATAAAACTGTAATTTGTCTGTTCTTTGATGTATTTTCACCCCCTCTTAAAACTATTAAGAGTCTGCTGGAAATTATATATGCTCCCAAATTGCAAACTTTATTTTAGAGAAACATACTGTTGTTTTCAGAAATGTCGCATTTTTCTAATTCTTGCAGAGTTGCCGTTCTGCGCTGCCGAGCAGACATAAAAGCTTTTTGCTTAGAGAGAAGATGGCAAGACTGTCTCTTTTTTTTTTTTTTTTTTTTTTTTTTTTTTTTTTTTTTAAGTTCAACAACTTTACGGTTTACCTTTATCAAGTGTAACATGGTATTGTAGTCCGTGCTTGTTTTTGTGAAGGTCTTAAATGAATGATATTATTCAATGTTTTGTCACAAAAATGGAATGAGAATGAGAATGAGAATTCCTTTCAATACTAAACAGGAGCGTTGCCTGTCTTTGTGTGGTGAAAACACTGATGTGTGTGGTGTTTGGCTTGTTGCTTGCTCTAATTGTTGGAAACATGCAGATAAACTGAGATTTCTCATTCTTATTCGACTTATGACTACCTTTTAGGTGTAACAAAGACATCAAATCTCTGATTAGGAAAGTTGTCTTCATGGATGCTCTCTGCACTTAATTTAATTTCTTCAGGATAATAACAATGTCTGGGGACCCTTTATGTGCTGCATTTATTATTATTATTATTATTATTATCACTGAAAAGATACATATTTTCGTGAGTATCACTATCAAGGTTTTACTGGCTTGGAGCCACACATGAACAGGAAGAGGAAGAGGAAGAGGAGGGAAGTGTTTGCTGCTGTAATGATTTTCAGTGGGAAAGTTATATTATCAAAGAACTCTCAAGGTTTTGAGTTTTGACGGTTGTGAATCTTAACATCAAAATTTGTCCACTATGTGATGGTAGATATTTCAATAGTTCCAACGCTCGCTCTTGTCATATGACATATACGTGTCGTTTCCGACTGCTGAAACCATAGTTTTGCGTCATCATTTTTGCAACTAGCATCAGAGGCTGAGTGGACTAAACCCAATTTATAATTAATTCAAAATTTTTAATATTACGAAAGTAAAACCGAGTTGATTCGAAATTAATAAAATGACAAAGTAAACAATTTTTTTATTAGCTTTATTGAAAGAAGATAGCATGAGTATATAAAAAAATATATCATTTTAATGACAGTTACTTTTGTTTTTTCAAAATTTCTGATGAACTTTTGACAATGGGAAACTGAACAAACCATAAATTGTTAAACACTAAGCTTCACCGAGTATTCTGGAACATTCTCGACTAGGAATAGAAGCTGATGGGCCCAAGTAACTTGTATAGCAAGAAGAGAAAAAGAAACGACCTATGATTGTTCCTTCCACTAGCTCACTCACCCTCATCAGCTCTTCTATAAGTAGACCAGACAGTCTGCATACTAACACACGCATCACCATAAAGTTTCTTAGTCTTATAGAGCTCAGTTGCAACTTTTTAGTATCTCCAGTTGCTAATCACTTCCTGTTTTAGGAAGAGGAATGAAATTTGCGCTTTTCATTGGGTGAGTTATATATTTATACGAACATTTCTTCAATTAATTAGTATACTTTAGTTTTCATTTTTGCTTATTAGAACTTTAATTCATTTCTTGCAGATAAAGATATAATAACTAGCTAGAAATATATGGCTATTCCTACTCTAGAATCAGTGCAAGATGTTGGAGACGGATTTCGTCCCACTGAAAAGGAATTGGTGAATCATTATCTCAAGCTTAAGATGCTTGGTTGTGATCACCAAGTCTCTAGGATACCTGAAATTGACATCTACAAGCATGAACCCTGGGATCTGCCTAGTAAGTTCATACATTTTCTCTTCTTTTTTTTATCTTTCCTTTTGAATTTACGTAACTGAAAGTTTGTGGATTCCATCATGTGTTTTTCTTCTTCTTTGGATTTTCCCTATTTTTTCTTGATGTTCTCTGCCTTTTTTTTCCTCTGAATAAAGAGCATTTAGGGGTAAACTCAAATGGTGAGGAGTCGTATTTCTTTCATCGTTGCCGCAGTGGACGACCTGGGAGGACTACAAAGGCTGGATACTGGAAAGGCACCGGTAAGAAACGCGAAATCAAGAACGCTGAGGGAGACATTTTTATAAAACGCATTTTTGTTTTCTATAAAGGCCGTACTTCTAAAGGGATCAGGGCTGAATGGACAATGCACGAATATAGTGCTGCTGCTAACCAGGTATGTGTATGTATATATGTATATACACTTTAATTAGAAGTCTTATTAAGTTCAATTGTTCTATCTCTTTTTTCCTCAAATAAATAAATTCATATTTCTGCAGAGGGATTTTGTTCTCTGCAAATTATTTAGAAAGGCAAAAATATTTAAGAAGGCAAATGATAATCCTACTACTGCCCCAACAAATAATGATGAAGGTACTATGCCTGCAACTGACAATGGTGAACTTGAGAGTACTATACCAGCCTCCGATGAAGGCGAACTATGTCAGGATATGGCACCTTATGATCTTCAAAATCAGAATTCTTATCAGAAGACTGATTATTCAACCTTTTATGATGCTAAAACATGTAAACTTCTGACCTGCGAAAATCAAGCAACAGATGCTTCAATTACAGAACAGGTGAGCAAATTAAGAATAAGATTTTGACTTGCATCCATCATCCACTATCGAGGCTCTTTTTTTTTTTTTTTCAGATGGATTTCCTTGCACCAAAAAATGATGATGAAACTGCTGACACAGGCAAACTTGATAGTACTATACCTGCCTCCGACAAAGGTGAACTTTATCAGGATATGGCACCTTGTAATCTTCAAAATCAGAATTCCAATAAGAAGACTGATTATCCAACCTTTTATGATGGTGAAACAAGTAAAATTATGACCTGTGAAAATCAAGCAATAGATGCTGCAATGGCGGAACAGGTAAGCAAATTAAGAATAAGATTTTGACTTGGATCCATCATCCACTATCAATGCTTCTTTTATTTTTCTGAATTTGTTCTTTCAGTTTGATTTGGAACCACTACCAAGTATGGACCCGTTCTTGGAATTTAACAAACAGAGTTGCATCTTTAACTTCACCTCTGCACTAGATTCATATATACAAACAGAGCAAGACTTCTCTAATTATGATCTTTGGGGTTTCTCTGAAAGAGAACAATATCAGATGTACTAAGTTTTATTGCAGCATATATAATGGTGTTCACACCTTTAACTCTGCATCAAAGGAGTAATTGGGTTGCTTCTAACACAGATCATATGAATAAAGGGAAATGTTAGAGTTAGTATTTATAAACGAACTTGTTTGTAAGATGTATTATGGCAACTCAGGCATGTGTGGTAGTTGCCTGTTTCTCTTCATTGTTTTACTTGGTGGATTTTTCGTGCGGAAGTGTGCAACTCACTAGTTAGTTCTGGTTCTGGAGATTGTAGATTTGAAGTTTCGGTATTAGATTCTGCTATATGAGAATGAGAATGCAAGAACAAACTATAAAAACCCATTAATAACTTTGGCATTTTCTATAATTATCAACAGTGCAGATAGAGATGTTACTTCTTGGTGCATTATATGGAAGAAGAATATAGCTAATATTATTCTTCTAGGCGACAACTGAGAATAATCAATCATTTACTGAAAAAGGAATGCGGTTCATTTCCTTTCACCAATGTTAGAAGATCAAATTTATACAATGATCAGTTATAGTAGCCAACAGCATAACAGGAACAGAGTCCATTGCCTGTACATTGATGACCTATCTCTGCATCTGCTCCAGGATGTCGTACTGCCTTCTGTGCAGTGTTGCTAGGATAAATCCATCCAACTTAAGTCAGGCAGGAGCCCTTGTCAAATTATACCACCAAGGACATCACAAAACTGCACGGGCCTCGAATCAAGTTCAGATTTTGAAACAAAATATGCAGCTCAAGCGACCACAATTATAATGACAATAAGCAGAATGATCCCAAAAATCACAAGGAGCAAACAGAACTGCAAGAGAAAGATTTCAAGTAAGTGGTTCTTCAAGGGGCAAAAAAAGAAAAAAAAAACCAAGAAAAATAGAAAAGAGAACAAGAAAAATGCAAGCGTTTTTTCAATTAGACTGAATATGCTAAAAAATTTCACATCCGTGAGTCTATCCAGTATAACTCAACTATGCACTTCCAGTGGAAGTAATATATGCATAAAAAGGAAGAAATACATAGATAAGAGAATGGAAATGATAAAAATCTCACACCAACAATGTTTATCAGTTGTACCGTCTTGGCAATCATTTCCTCCGTAGAGCTTAAATATCATTCACAAAAGAAGTACGGTCTAAATTCTAATTACAAATTTAATCCAAACACCTACAAAGTAAAATTTAATGTACGACCCAAGAACCGGCATAATGTCAGGGAAAAGCAAACCAAAGAAGAGCAAATTTTGAATGAATCAAACTTTACCATGGATGAGTTAGATCTTTGAATCTTTGAAGCTTTCGCAAGCTGGGAAGTAGCTTGTGCAGTTGCAGCGTGAGAATTCTCAATGTTAGAACCAATATCATCTGCAATCCATAAGATTGTGCATGATAAAAAAGACTTACATTTCAAGAAACTCAATAGGGGAAATGGTCTTAAAAAAAGAATAAAATGCTGTACAGGCAAAAAGACATGGAGCTTACCAATCATAACTCCTTGCTCATGTACCAAAACAGCTAGGTCTTTGAAAATCTCATTTACTTCACTAATCTGCTGCTGAATTTCATTAATCCCCTGTTCTCTTTCTTCAATTATAGCTTCATTAAATGCGATCTCATTATCCAAGAATAAAACCTCCTGTCTGCATAAAATACAAGATAAATCAAGGGACCATAAATGTATAATGAACATGGATTTATGCAACAGGAGCTAGAGCTGAATGGTTTATTACTTTGGAAGGAACATGAACCAATGAACCAAATTGTCATACATTGCATGACAGCAAAACAAGCACAGATAAAATCTTGGGAGCAACCAAAGAGAACAAACAATTTACAGGTCGGCAAGATATAGAGTGCAAATAAACCATTTCTTACCTTCTAGATTCTAGAAGAAGAGACTGCTGTTCATGACCCTCAGATGAACTTCCACCAGGCTCATGGGCGTTATAGCTGCACAACATTTGTCAATGATATTAGATGAAGTATGAAAATGAAAACTTGAAACTGTTACATTTAAACATTCATACGTATATGAGAATGATTTGTATTAGGGCTGCTACAGTTTCCAATCCGACATTCAAAATGCTGATGCAATGTCTATGGTTTTGTCACATTTTAAAGGGATTTCTCATTACATGCTAACTGCCAACTGTTCAGCCATATAAGGATGGAGATTGAGTAGGCAACTAAATTTCTATCATATCAAAGAATGAAGAAAACAAAAAACAAAAGTTAGAGAATTAAACCAATCAAACATATTGCATTAACTTAATTGACCCATTAGCTTTAGGCTAGAGCCTTTATCCCTTAAAAAGTAAGTAGTAGTAAAATGTCAAGGATACAGAATCCTTTTATTTTAGTAGGTACAATGCGATGCAAAATTTCTCAACATGTATCAATTATTAAGTCATTTTGAAAGCTGAAGACCTAATTGAAAAAGATATAAATAGCTCCAAAATGATTATGCTCAACTAATGTGTGCATGTCACGATAGAAATAGGCATACTGATTAGGCTATCATCTGTCACTTCACCTCTTTCGAAACATAAGTACAGGCCAAATTTCAATGGCTCTTATGCAAGGCAAATTTGAACCAAAATGGAGAACCAAGACACTTTGGAAACGTCAACAATTTGCATTCAGAATTTGAAGTGACCTAAAACATCCTAGATTTTGGCTTTTTGGTTCAACATATCCAAGACATCTCACTGGGGGTCATTGCCAATTGCAAGAACAATAGTCTTTAATTTGCAAACACAATGATGTCAATTCCAATCTTGACACCAACCATTTTATACAAAGATGTAAAAGCTAGCACTATTTCCAAATTCTCCCTCCGATGACCCCAGCACATCTAGAAGTTTAACAATATAACCAATAATGACCTTCCTAATATTAGGGATTTCACCTATGGAACCACTGACATCTTCTACGACTCCCAACAAAAAGGCAAATAGCAGTATGTTGTATGGTGACAATTACCTGGACGGAAGAACTTCTCTGGGAACAAAAGGAGCATACATTGTTTCCCTCTCAGCCGCAAGCCTTTGAACCTTTTGAAATTCATTAAGAGCAGTCCTAAACTGTTTTGCAAGCTTAGCATCATTAATCTTTTTGGCAGGCTGCAGTCCACAGAAGAAGTTTCAGTGCCTAGAAAACATAAGCAGCACTTCCTAATCTATGGTCAAGAACAACTGTATATATTAGAGGTAAACCAAACAGAAGAAATACTCCTTTTCTTGCACTGAAAAAATAATCAAACAAGTCTTTGCCGCAAATGAATTCCAAATTAAAAGACGGAAATAAACCACTATATGGACACAGTTGCTAATGAATTAGAATATACAAAGGAATCCATTACTTCATGTTTAGATTATGTTTGTCTCTTATCTTTAGGAGGCTAACTTAATCTCTCTTGAAGTTAATCCTTTTAACACTACACCATATAAGAGAACAGCCGTAAAATAGAAAGCATGCACTTACACTGACTTCTTCATAATGATCGGCTTCACTGGCTTGCCTAAGTTTAGCAGAAGTATCTTTCACCAATTCACTAATACGTTGTCTTGTCTTGTGCCTGCCGATAAAGATAACCCAGTAGTATAAGAAGCAAGCCATCAACATCAAAAAGCACAGAAATTGCAGAAAAACGCACAAACACTTACAGCACAGAACATATAAAGCAATTCAATAAGCTTATTGTCAAAATTTACCACAAATAGATCTCAATAACAAGAACCCAATATAAAAAAAAAAAAGGTCCTACTTCTCAAAACATTGAATTCAAAACCTTCCACTAAAATCATTAGGCAGAAAGCAGAGTATCGGAAAACTTAACAGTTTCTCCCGCAATTCAATTGTGTCTTTGGGAGTTCCAAGGGAATTGACAAGGCGGTTGAGGGAGTAAACAGCGGTGTCGATTTGGAAAATTCCGGCGGCCACAGCTTGAGAGGGGTCCTTTTCTTGTTGCTTCTTCTGCTGCTGGAAAAGCTTTCCAGCCTCAAGATCTCGAAAACTCATAATGATGGCTCTGTTAAGTGAAAGAAAGAAATGGAATAAATTATGCGTTATTCTGTTCTGTCTCACATATATTTGACAAGCGAGGAGAAGACGGGAGGAGACGAAATGGCATTGAGATTGAAGTTAGTTGTGGCTGTAGCAGTTGTCGTTGTACCGTCCAAGTCAAATCGGGAAGAAGCTTCTTGGTGGGCCCGACAATTCATACGGGTCTGTTTGGATTTGATAATTTTAGACCGCTAAGCGGGAATATTTGGGCGGCGTTCGCTATATATTATCAATTCATTGATATTGTATTTTGCTTCTGGACGAAACTTCCTTCTGTCTCCATTTGACCGTAAGCTAAGTAACCCAGTCGGATCATACTTAACTTGAACGGTTAAATTGCGTTTTAATCCCTAAAATTTTCAAAAATTGAATTCAAGTTTGGAATTCTAAAAACCGTGATGGCCAAGGACCTGAATTTAAAATTTAAATTAAGAATTCTTCTTTTTTTTTTTCATATATTCAAGATTTTTTTTTCATTTTATTTAACCTTTTAACTTATTTGTTCAAACAACAATGAAATAAATTTGTTTATTTGAATACATATCTGAATTTTCAAATCAAATTTTATTGAATAAAAAAAATCATCCTTAGAGTTGATTTAATAAATTATATAATTTATTAGATGAAAATGTTAAAATTGCTCCTTTACAATTGTAATTTGAGTTCACTAAACTATTAATTCAAAATTTTAGTCCAAATAATAATTATTGGAAGTGTTTAGAGATAATATTGCATGTAGTATAATCAGTATTCTAATAATTGGATTGATCAATTAACTAATAAAGGTAGATGATTTACTGAACGATTGAACTAAATTTTTATATATAATATTTTTAAATATGTTTCATTAATAAAATGAAAAATATAGGTTTACAAAAAAGTCTCAAATTTGGTTTTTATAAAAAGAATAAATAATTTGAAATAAAAAAAACAAAATATGAGTAAATTTAAAATTAAAAAAATAATAACCATAAAATATAATATTGTTTTTCATATTTATATTTAAAGTTAGGCAATTTAATTTTTTTAGTTAATATATTAAGATTTTTTATTTAAAAATAAGGAGATTCAAAAATTAAAAAACCGATCCAAAATTTTAAACGGCCCACACTTTTTGAAAAAATTCAGAATTTGACTCAAATTGATTTTTAGCTAATTTGGTTCACCAGTTTTTATTTGATTATTGTCCATTTTGTATTGGTCCATGCTAATTTTTAAGACTGTCAGTTTTTTTATTTAACTCAGATCGGACCTTAATCCAAATTTAAGTTATAATCGATCATATCGATCAGTCCAGTTCAATTTTCAAAACAATTATCATATATGATATAATAATAATAACATATATAAAAGTAGTGATGAGGAGGAAAAATATGGGGATCAACAAAAATTTATTTGTTGTAGTTAGGGGTCCACAAAACTATCATCAAGAGTTATAATTTTATTGGTCGAAAAATAATGATAATTTAATTTTAATTGATTATATTAATTTTCTATCTAAATAAATTATACTAATATAAGAAATTATATTATATAGTATATAAGATAAGAATATAATACTTTAATAGATTTATTTTTTTTTTGAAAAAATAGAGGTAATTTTAATTAAGTGTAAGACTTAAACTACATATATATAACTGCTAATTGATTTACTAATTAGATATGGTCTAACTGATCTGAATAAAAATATTAAATTTGAGTTTTTTCGTTACAAATATTATAATTTATAATCTATTTATGAAAAAACCGGTTATCTATTTATACATTAGTTAGTTTCATTTATTATATAAAATTATTATGTGGTATTTAACTAAAAAAGTAATGCATGATCTGTATAAATAAATAAATAAAGGATAAAAAATAAATCAAGAAACAGAAAAAAAACTACAATTAGAGAAAAAAAATTATAATTAGTTTTTGATATTTTGTTTTAAATAAATTTATATGATGATGCTAAACATACCCTAACAAGAGAATCTTTTATTGGAGCATATTAATCGGAATTGTTAGATTCAATCGGAAATCCAAGCTAATGACGTCAATTTTGAAATTTACTTGAATTTCTTTTAATTAAAAAAAAAACAAAATAAAAAACCTCCAAAGTGTAAAAGCCTCGAAAATGAAAATCGCGTGACCACGTTCTGCACCGCTGTTTACACGTCAACGTTCCGTGTCAATTCTCTACGATCGCTTTTTTCTACGCTGTCAAGCATCAAGCTATCCGCGATTGTACATTTTGAAAAAACTAATAACCTTTTTCAAATCATTACACACTGTACAATCTTTAGAGGCGTGAAACTCTGAAGTTACCAAAAGACACATAACAGAATAAATGTTCTCCACTTTCCTCAATCTCGGAAATAACTAATTTTGTTGGGAAAAAAAAAAAAAAGAAGAAAAATCTCTGATAAAACCCTTTCAACCTTCTTTCTCAAAATCGAAAGAAGCCATATTTTGTCTTACCAAAAGAAAAAGGGTCCATCTTTTGGAGGCTTGTTTGATCGCTTGGTGTCTGAAATCACGCTTCAATGGAGGTTAGTAGTGAACATAATTTCTTTCCTCTGTCAATTTTCTTTTGTTAGAGTAAAGCTTCCTTTTTCCCCTTCTTAACCATGTATACTCTTGAGTTGGTCTATAAATTCTTTATTTATTAATACATCCCAGGTCTGAAAATGGTAAATATAGGAATAAACACTTAATGGGTTCCGGGTTTCTTAATGATTGATCTTCCCCCCCTCCTTTTTCTGGTTTTGTTTTGTTTTGTTTTTTTTTTTTTTTTTTACGAGATCCAAATAGGATTCTCTGAGGTACATCTCAATAGTATCAAACCCAATGTTGACTGCAAATAGCATTTTTTTCTTTTAAATGTTCGATGGTTTGATAAAACATTTAAATGAAGGAAAGTAATTCATGAGAAACTTCGACTTGATACTGGGTTATGTAATTAGAGTGTCAGACAGCATATGCTTCTGCTGCGGTGATCCTTCGGGGATTTTTTTATTAATATGGCTAAAAACAAACAAATGAGATAGTGAGTTTATTGTTTTGCATCTGATCTATTTGCTCTAGATATCATTCTGGATGTTTATTATCCTTTTTCTCATTGATGAATTTGTTTTATCAAATTTTATCAGGATTTACTTTTACATTTATACTTTTACAAACTTTTTGTGCATATTGATTCTAATGGTAATATCCAAATTTTAGTTATTCTAAAAATATGTTTATGCATTTACCATCACCCCAAACCCCCCTTCTTTTTCCCCTCTTTATGTTATATGTTTAGCCAGTTTGGTGGGTTTACGTTTTGTTTCTCTTCCTCCTTGTCATTGCAGATTAGAACGGTGAAAGTCAGCAATCTTTCATTAGGTGCAATAGAGCAAGATGTAAAGGAGTTCTTTTCCTTTTCTGGTGAAATTGATTATGTTGAATTGCATGGGTTAGTTTTAAGCTGTTTCACTTTAACTTTGTGTATTTGTTGGCTGCTTAGCTGTTGAATTGAAAATTTTGGAATTTTAGGGTAGTTTTAGGTATAGTTGCAGTATAAAATGCGATTAGTTGCTTGTGGATGGGTACTAATAAATATGTTGTAATTTCTTTTTCAGTGACTCTGAGCGGTCTCAAATAGCATATGTCACCTTCAAAGATCCACAGGGGGCCGAAACTGCAGTTCTTCTTTCGGTTTACATCTTCTTATCTTTATAGTTGTTTGTCGTTCATTATTAACATATATCAAATTAAATGTTTCTAGGAAAAAATGAATATATGCTTATAATGAAGTGACCTGTGAGATTATGAAATGTAATACAATTAATGTTATGCTTTCACTGTTCTCTTGAGATGCTTTAATGAAATTTATGGCTTGATTTGTGATTTTCATCCAGATTGCTGAACTTTCATTGATTTCTGAGGCTAATATAGTTTAATGTTTCTTGAGATGGTATATTATTGGTCATATGCTTCTGGAAGCAGATCTAATATTATTATAGTCAAAAATTTCTGAAAGTAGCACCTAGTTCTTTTTTAGACAGATTTCTGACACTTAGAAACAAGGTAAATGCAAATTGAACAAAGCATTTTTGGAGCTTTCGTTGTACTATATGCATTATCCTGAAACTGTCTCACTTCTTATACTATCTATTGGTTTTGCACTTCTGTAGAACTTTCTTGTTGAAACACCTGGTATATTTGTTGCCAAAAATTTTATTCTAAGATACTCCATTGAGACAAAATTTGGCCTGATGTTCTGTAGTCTTTCACTTTCCATTTTGTTTGTGTATATGTTTTTGCGAACTTGTTTTGCTGAAAAGTTGACATGAAGATTGATCTGTGTCAACTAATTGGAGTACAAATGGTTAGATCTTGTTGAATTGTACATAATGATAAGCATGCGTGCCTTTTTTATCATGGTCTTAAAGCCACTGGTTTCTTTTATTGATAAGCAATTGGTCAATCATGATAAACTTTTGCTCCACATCTTGCACTCCTTCCAGTTGATTTTTCATTTTCATTTTATGTCAGACACCTTTTGATGATTTTCTTCTTGGCTGATTAGCTTGCTGTTTCCTATTTTGTTCCTTTATTCCTGCAAGAAATGTTGGCTTCCCTGATGCTATTGCAATCTTGCAATTCATGGGCATCCTTGAAACTTAACGTCTAGTTTGGGGAACATAATGTATATCTTTTACATTATTGTTTTCTTTCTGATTTTTCTTCTCTCTCTCTCTCTCTCTCTCTCTCTCTCTCTCTCTCTCTCTCTCTCTCTCTCTCTCTCCCTGTTTTAATTTGTTTATCCTAATAGACAGTAGATTTTCTCGTGAATTTGCTTATGATTGTGGTTAGCTCTTTTTTATTTTTACAATATTCTGCTTGAACTTGTTATCCTATCTGATTTATCTGCTTGGTACTTTTCAGGGTGCAACAATAGTGGATCAGTCAGTTACCATAGATCTGGATCCAGATTACAGGCTTCCAGCTGCTGTTTCAGTCCCAACTACTGTAATACTATTGATCCAGCCGATAAGAATAAATTATGACATTAAGGCGGTACTTTCAATTTACTTTCTAAATAATTTCTGGGATATAAATTGTCTGATCTGCACAGGTGACAGAGAACAGAACTGCATCGGGTGCTGAATCTGCTATCCAAAAGGCTGAGGATATTGTAAGCAGCATGCTTGCCAAGGGCTTCATTCTGGGGAAAGATGCTGTAAACAAGGCAAAGGCTTTTGATGAGAAGCACCAATTTACATCAACTGCCACTTCCAAAGTTGCTTCTTTGGATCAAAAAATTGGTTTCACTGAGAAAATTAGTGCCGGCACAACCCTTGTCAATGACAAAGTGAGGGAAGTAGATGAGAAGTTTCGGGTTTCTGAGATGACAAAGTCAGCCTTTGCAGCTGCTGAGCAAACAGTCAGCAATGCTGGATCTGCTCTCATGAAGAACCGTTACGTGTTAACTGGTGCTTCATGGGTTACTGGGGCGTTTAGTAAGGTTACCAAGGCAGCAGGTGATGTGGGGCAGAAAACAAGAGAGAAGGTTTTGGCCGAGGAAGAACAGGGTCAAAGAGCAGTAGGATATATCCCAATTCACGAGTCTGACTCTCCAAATATAAGTGAAAATTTGTCCAGGGGCTCGCGATGATGATAATGGTCCTTTGATTAGCCAAAGGCTCTGTAGATATCTTCATAGGGAATTTGGATCTGATCATGTGAACATTACTTGTTCCCTGTTAGTTTGGAAGTCGTTAATTCGGGAAAACTGTCGAACTTGTCATGTTTGCTATACAACCATAAAGTCAAAAATTGATTTCTTGTATGCTTTTGCTTTTCCAATCATGTGTAAACGCTATTTAACATTTGTATTTAATACCTCTTTCAAATTAGCTTCCAGTTAGTGGATTTCTTTTTGGTTATAAATATAGATTCAGCTGATTTCGGTGGATTTGTTTCCTTTGGTTTTTATGGCTATACCTGTTTGGTTAAATTGATCCGCAGCTAGCATTGTATGTGAAATCTTGAATCTGGCTTTTTGGAGCAAGAGAGTTTTCATCGATCCAGTTTTTCATCTTAGTAATAGGATTTTATGATAAAAACTGCAGTTAGAGAGATTCTTTATAGGACCTAACCATTTTTGGCTGGAAAGGGAAATGCTACTCCTGGATTAAAATGACAATGGAAAATATTTAAAGAAGAGGGAAGTCAGGTTTGAACACCTGATTTCTTACATAACAAGCACCAATCTAATCCATTTTGCCCTCAATTGTCCTTTCCACAGTAAAATTTCTAGTAATTCGATGCTTAATTTCATTCATGGTACCTGAACTATAGCCTATATTACAATGATATTCCTAAATTTTAATTTATTATATAAATATATATAAATTTTAATTGACGTTACGAAAAAGTACATCTGTTGGTTCATGCCTTGGGATTTAACGGGATTTTAACGGGATGCTGATGTGAAGAGAGAGTGGTTATTGCAGTAAAAAAGACGCCACATCAGCTTTGATGTGTCAGCCTCTTCACTTGCACCAATTCCTATCTCCTGATCTGACTTAAACTTGTTCTCTCTCCTTACTTCTTTCTCAGATGCCAAACACTCGCTGTTGGTTCCTGCAACCAAAATGCTGAAGAAAACTGTCCAAAATCGAAGTCAGAATTGAAGATAAAGAAGAACTCGAAGAATCTCGCAAGCACTCCGCCGCAACTTCCTCCATCACAGCCACAACCACTTCTACTTCCTCCACCTCCTCGATCGCAAACAAACCAATCCCACCTCCAAATCTCAACGAATCGACCTTTCTCCTTGAAAAATACAAAACCCAATTATGGAAGTGGAAGTGAAGCTGCGTATACCTGATGAAACCAATTTTAACCGCCTAAAATCCCTAGTTTTATCGTTTCACCTCAAAACCATAAACCGGCAAAGCCTGTTCTTTGACTCTGAAGCCGCAACTCTTTCCTCTCAACATGCAGTACTGCAAATTCGTTTCTTTGATAAAGATTCTAGCTGTGTTATCTCATTAAAGGCCAGACCTTTACTAATCAACGGTGTAAGTCGTGTTGAGGAAGATTAAGAGGACATTGATCCGCTGATTGGTCCTGAATGCGTGGCCGATCCATTAAAGTTAAGTTCGATCAAATCGAGGGTTTTGAGTAGGTGTAGAGATGAGTTTGGAGTTTTGGGTGAAATGAGTTTTGTGTGTTTGGGTGGATTTGAGAATGTTAGAGAAGTTTATGAGTGGAGAGGATTGAAACTAGAGGTGGATGAGACTAAGTCTAGCTTTGGCATTTGTTATGAGGAACACAGCCATGGAATCTGTTGTTAGCCAAAACGATAACTGAAACCGGAGAATGACCAAAATTATCTGGAATATCGGAGACAAACCTGTTGTTGTCAAACAGTTCTTTCGGTACAGAGTCCCTTCAAATTCGTTGAATCTGAGATCTCAGAATTTAAGAGAGGAATTGGTGTAAGTGAAGAGGCTGACAATCAAAGCTAATGTGGCATCTTTTTTACTACAACAGCCGCTCTTTTTTTCTAGGTCAGTATCTCGTTAAATTCAATGGCCAAACTGACAGATATACTTTTCGGAACTTTAATTAAAATTTATACATATTTACCTAGCAAATTAAAATTTAGAAACGATATTATAATATGGGCTATAATTCAGGTACCATACGTGAAATTAAGCTAGTAATTTAAGGCAACAGATGATTGTAAATGCAAAACTGACACTCTACAGTTTAAACAAGAACATAGCAACATGTATTTCTATAGATCCTGCAATATCTTTTTTAAAGCACCCAATTCATCTTGCTTGGTGCCTAAAGGAAAGAAAATAAATACAATCAATAACTTGCAAAACATTCATTTTTTTTTTTCTAAAGAAAGGATAAAAATAGATGATTTACCAATGTGTTTTGGAAATTAACAATTAAAAAAAGAAAATAAAAATTGATCTCAATACCTTCAGCTCCAAGAATTGTCAAAAGCAGCAGAGGTAATAGCTTGAGCAAATTCTTGAAAATTGATACACCCATCACCGTCAGTATCTGCCTCCTTGATCATCCCTGTCAACTCTTCCGCTGTCAAAGCATGCCCTAACTTAGCCATGGAATGAGCCAACTCGGCCGGAGTTATATACCCATTTCCATCTCGGTCAAACATCCTGAATATCTTCTTCAACTGATCTTCTGTGTATGGACACTTAGACGGAATAAGGTCAGGCTCCACAAGAGCTACAAATTCTGAAAACTCAATTAAACCATTGCTGTTCTTGTCTGCCTTTTGTATCAACGCCTCTAACTGATCTTCGCTTGGTTTTAGACCAAGTGAGCGGAGTAGTGATCCCAGCTCCAGTTGCGTCAAGCTACCGTCTTTATTCCGATCAAATGACCGGAATATTTCTCGTAGCTCAGCCAATTGCTCGTCGTCAAGCTTGACCGGATCTTTCCCACTCATATCTCTCTTTCTTAATTCTCGGAATCTTGATTTCTTATATGTATATGCATATATATATATATGATTCAAATATATTTACATAAAGCTTGAATCTCACCTTGACCTACTATTTTCTTCCATTCTTTGAATCTTCTCCAAGAAAGATTAACCAGACCAGAATATAGAATCAAGATTTGAATCCTTATCTTGGATAAACTTAATTTGTAGTTACGAAAGGAAATCACTTTCTATAAAAACCTTCAAATCCCAGATTGTAAGAAATTACTTTCTATATAATGAAAACAAATTCTTTTTATCTTTTCCTCAGATCATCTCCTATAAAACTCTCCAAGTTCCAAGTTCCAAGTTCCAAGTTCCAAGTTCCAATCAAGATTTCAAAAAATATAAAACACATATCTTTTTCTGTATTATATGTAAATTTTTTTCTTTTTTCTTTCCTCCAATATGTTTGCGTCTTATTTTTTTTCCCTCTCTCTTGTCTTCTGGTTCGTGGGATTCAACGTTCTTGATCCTTTGAACTCGTTCTTGGGCTGAAATTTTGGATCTAGAAAATGCCTACGTGCATGATCGTGACTTAATGGAATTTTCTAAAACCTTACCTAAAACAAATATTATATTAAATTAAATATTAAGTAAATAAAAAAAAGACATTTTCGAGGGTCAATATTTTGGAACATGAAAATATGGTTTAGGAACTTGAAAGAAGAGTTGTTGTAGTTGTTGCTAACCAGCCTATGTATATGATTTGACAAAGGTACCTGCTATTGTCTTTTTGTGTATTTTTTTTTTTAAAGTACGTAGAACATATTATCCAATAGAAAATTTTTTGTGTATATAATATACTCATAGGTTTGAAAATTGATCGATAGACTTTTACTCAGCTCAAAACTCAGATGAATTTGGAAAATTTGAGCCTTGACATTAACTCAATGGATGCTAGCTAGCTTGAGATTTGAAATATAATTATCATTAAAAATTATATATATTATTTAAAAGATCAATTTAAAAAGGATAAAACTTAAAATTTGAAATCCTTAATTATCTATGTACAGTTTCTTATTTTCATTTTCTTTCTTGTGAGATCGTGAGGAGTAAGAAAAGCTGTGATTTTACAGCTCATCTTGGATCACCTCCTCTCATCTCTGGCGAACAGAAGGCACCAACCACCAGCAGGAACGCTTTAAACCATTTTCTTTATTTTAATCCACATGCAATTGTGCTACGTAACTGTTAGGGAGGTTCTGTTATTATTTTCCGTTAGTTGAATTGGTTGCAGAGGAGGAGAAAGAGGGTCCTCCGGCTGATGATTTTTTTTTTTTGAAGCTTTTAGAAAAAGAACAATTATCTTATGCTGTTCAGATTTTGAAGAAAACAACAAAGAGAAAAGAAAAAGATAATGGATGACTTATGGATTATAATTTGTGGGAAATCTGGAAATTCAGAAATTACTGCAAAGAGATACAATACAGTTCTAATCCACTTCGTGTGTCAACCATGCCTTGACCATTTGCTTTGCTTTTTTGCTCTTGTTTAGCTTCTTTAACAAATTGTCATTCAAAACCCATATAATGAATGAAATTCGGTTAAAATTGATTAATTTTTAAAGTTTGGTTAAAGTCGATTGATTAAGTAATCTTTTTGAAAAAACATTTCGATTTGGTTAATAATCAAAATTAATTCAGTCAAAATAAGTCGATTAAATTCAATTAAAATATTTATTTTTAATCCAAAAATGATGTTAATTTATACTTTTATTTTTTAAAAAAAATTTCAAAATTAGTAATAACTTTTTTTTTTGAAGTCTTATTATTACTATGGAACTATAAAAACTTTTCAAATGCAATTAAAAATAATAATAGTAACATTCTTAATATTTTTTTAGTTTCAAAATTAATTATTGAAATAAAAAGTTCTTTTTATATTAATTAAAAATAATTATTATGATGAATATTACTGCTTATATGATTAATTAATTAGTGTACTTATTTATATGAAATGTATTATTTATATTTTATTAAAAAAATGACAAGTTATTATATTGTACATAGTAAATATTAAATTATTATGTAAAGGGTGTTATAAAAAATAAAGACAAATAAATTTTTATTTAAAAATTTATTTCAAGTATTATTTTATGAAATTAAATTAAATTTTTTATTTTAAATTATAAAAAAAATTTACAAACGAATTGTACTTAAAATTATTTATAAATAAATTTTATAATTATAATTCATTTGTTTCGAACGCATTATAAGACAATATTTACCGCTACCAAATTCTGTCTAAATAATTGCAAAATATTAAGATCAGTTGATTTTAATAATTGCAAAATATTTGATTTTATTAATAATTTTTAACTAGTAGTAATACCAGTTGTGCAGCATAACAAAATATTCGAAGATAAAAATTTATTGCTAATACGAACTAGCGACAATATCCCAGGATACGTCAAAATTCCGACACTAAAAATTAGTATTAGCGGCCGTCACAAACATTTGGCAGCACCGTAGCATCATAGAAATGTTTTTTCTTTTAATATTAACTATAGGTATTTTAAACGTATTAAATCATAATTAAATATTGTTGTACCAAGTCGGTTTCAGAAGACTGTTCGACAGTATTTTTTTAAATGACTTTCACATATCAATTAGTAAAAATAATAAATTCTATTTTCATTTATAATATTCGATAATATGACTTTTGAAATATCTTTCACGTATCATAAGAGTCATTGTAATAATTGTGACCATTAAATATAAATTTCCAATAAAATTTTATTTATTCACAATAAAAATAATAACTGTAAATTAAAATAACATCAGGCAATGAAATATAAAATTTCCACGAAATTTGCTAAAGAAATGCCTCTTCTTTGAAAATTTTAAAGAAACTGATAAAAAAATTGGTAAATAAAAGGTTTATCATCAAATATGGATTTGGGAGAAAAAATAGAGAAAACAAGGATTTTAATTACACAATATTTTTTTTTTCTTGTAATATTAATTATAGGTATTTTAAACGTATTGAATCATAATTTAATAGTGTTGCATCAAGTCGGCTTCAAAAGACTGTTCGACAACATCTTTTTAAATAATTTTAATGTATCAATTAGTGAAAAAAAATAAATACTATTTTTATTTATAACATTCGATAACATGATTTTTGAAATATCTTTTACATATAAAGATAATATTTTATAAAATAATGAATCTTGTAATATTTAATTTTTTAAATTTTATAAAAAATTATCTAAATAAATATTAAATAATTAAATATAATTAAAATTATTAATAACTATCAAAATAGTTAATTATTTTTGGATAAAATTGAAAGGTATTGTTTGGGAATATCGAATATTCCTTACATTTGAAACCTATTCCTCCATCTATTTTAATCGGGAAAGAGGAATTAAAAAAAGAAGAAAAAAAAAAGAAATATCTATCTCGCTATTTAGTGAGTCATGGCTGCTGTGCACGATGATGCATATTGAAATTGAAATGAGAGATCCATTGAAACGTGCAGAATAAAACGCGTGAGGAGAATATCGTTTTCCAGTAGCCGCATGTCCCACTATCTAAATTAAAGTAGACAAGACAATCTTTTGACAACTTTGGGACCCACCTATCAACATTATCCAATCTATAACGTGGGCTTATTTTTGAGCTTGTATCAATTAATACTACTGTCTCCCGTCTATTCATAATGCTAAGTTCAATTCTAAAATTCATATTACTGGCGTCTAACAATCAATTCCTCCATCCACGTCAACTTTTTGTTTGAAAATGAAATTTTTATTTGGAAGAAAGATAATATCTAAGAAAAATTTGGAAGATTACTATTTATCTCCTAGGTTCTCACTTAGGGATAACGATTTAATTCGATCCGACGGTTATCCAATTCAATTTTAACAGATTTAAATAGTGAACAAATGAGATTGAGACGAGTTCAGATAATATTTTATCATCCATAACGGATTTAAATATCTAATTTACAATCGGATTGAATAGTATATTTTATGCGGATAACAAATTTATTGTCATCTCTGTTCCCACTCCCGCTGTTAAGTGACCGTAATAATTTATTAATGTTTATCTTGTGACAAAAAAGTGAAGTGTGATCGATTTTAGAGACGAAGAAACTGGAATATTCCTTTTAATAATTTAAATAACATAAGGTTGGTGTCACATACTAGGAATAAAAAAATTTTAATAAGATGGCAAGGTGAGGTGGACACGCTAAATAAACACCTGTATCTGCACCAACGATGATAAATAATTATACCGGCCATAAACATATATAATAAATTCACTCTTTAATTCACTACTCACTCACTCAAATCCCCCAGGAAAAAAAAAAAAAAAAACAAATGGTTTTGATCTTTCATAGGTTGTCAGAAAATTGATTTTTATTACAGGACCCAATATATATATATATATATATATATTTTTTTTTTTTTTTTTTTTTTTTGACAGATCATTGATCATTAATGAAGTTGCCACAAAATAATTTTGGCCTTTCTCTCGTCAATCGACAACTTGATCAACCTTGGTAATGCCAATTTAATTAATCTTGGACAACCTCCACTTAATTAACTTCAATTACTACTATTTTTTTTAGCATCGAAGGAGGAAATTCGTACCGTTCACCTTCAAATATATTATAATCGTGAATTATTTATTTGCATAGTAATGTCTCATGTAAACATATATTTTAATATTGGATAGCTCAACATAAACGTGATGAAATCAAATAAATTATTTGATCCTGCGAACAGAACGAAACAATTAAAGGAAAGCACGTAGATAAGGTAATGTAGAATTAAACTAGACCATATGTGTGAACATAAAGATAAAAAAAATTTAATTACAATGTATGAACATAAACCTAACCTAACTTTGTTTTTTCTTTTGTCTTTACCTTATCTCTTCAGAAGTTGAATTTTTTTTTATAACTCATTTGATTTAGATGTTCATAATAATTGTAGCGACTCTTAATAGCGGATGTATAGCTAATGGCCAATGCATGTGTATTATACATTGCATCTTTCCCCGAACAAGTTTCAACAAGATTGAGACCATTTATCGATAAATTCACGACTTTTTTATTAAATATTTTTTAGGAATTCATAAATGAATTATTTAATGAAATAAAATATTTATAATATAATGTAACAAAGTAATAAGATTTTATTTTTATATAGTAAAATACTAGTGGATAATTACAAAATTATATATATACTGTTGATTTTTAATTCAGTTACCGGTTTTGGAAACGTCAAAAGCTTAATATATATTTTTTAATTTTAACTACCTAGAAAGTTTTCGAATTGCCACAAGAAATATTTAGCAAAAAGAAAAGTGTTTTTTATAATTGTTAATTTGGCGACAAGGTTAGACCTTTAGCGACAAAAATAAAGCCCTTAAAAATAATTGTTAATTTTAGAGTGCGTTCATTTGTTTTTTAGTTACCCATTTCCTTCACTGTCCCAGTTGAGCACTGGTATATCTCTATAATTCTTTCGATGTAATTAAAAAAAAATTCAATATATTTAGCATGTGACTAAAAAAATTTAATATTTTTATACCAAAAGAAAAAATAATTTTAATATATTAAGATAAATACTAACTTTACCCCTAACTCTTCTTTTTCTCTTTATTAAAATGATTAGCAACTTATTCAAAATAGCTTGATTTAATGATTGAAGCACATTAAACCCTACATTGATCTTGGTAATTGCAACATCGAGTCATGAAGTCATGTAATCGATCATTCTTTGAGGATTCGTCTCTCGTCTGATTGTTAATGAGGGGACAGCCTTAGTAAAAAAAGAAAATTTACTTATTTTTGTATAAATACCATTATCAGGACACTATTATCAGACCGTAATTCGGCTTGGAGTTTAATCACAGTTAAGGCTCTTTCCTTATTTGCAAATACATTTTATGGAGATCAAATCCGAAAGTTATTCACATAATTGTAAATTTTACGTCTTTATATTTTTTTTAATTTACACACCTGTTTCAAGTTTAGAACTAGAATGACATCGAATAAAATTTTTTTAGCGATAGGTATTTTAAATTTTAAATACTTTGCTGAGGATAGTTCAAAGGCAAATCATCAATATTGAAAACAAAGGATTTATAACAAAGAAAAAAAGGAAAAATCATGGTTAGAATCGAGGCACCAATTCCGTGTTTGAAAATCGACTTACATAACGTAACATGTGAACCAATCCTTGATATTTGGTTTTCTCTATTTTTTCATGAAACACGTGGCTGTTGATTTTATTATTAATTTTTAATTATATGGAATGGGATAGCCATGAACTAGTGCCTTACTTGCCTCTATATAAGGCCTTGTTGAGAAAGAGCAAAAACACCAACCAAAACATTGCCTTGTTTAGGTTATTGTATCAACCTTCTCACTTCGCTTCAAACATATTCTCTCTCAATTTTCTCTCTAAATCTCAACAAATCAAATGGCTTTAGCAAGGTGGGCAATTAAAATCTCAGTGGTGGTTTTTGGGCTGTTAGCTATGGCACAACAGTCCACGCCACTGAGTTTGAGAAACCCTGTGTATGAAATTACCCGTAAATTCAAGGGCCTTGAAACATATCCAGTGGGCGTTGTTTCTCTTACTAGTGATGCT